>CAUYPK010064338.1:0-20533 GCA_963574355.1 Loris lydekkerianus
TACTCAACCTGTTCCAAAAGGTAGAAAAAGAAGGAAGACTACTCAACATGCCCTATGAAGCAAACATCACCCTGATCCCCAAACCAGAAAAAGACCCAACAAGGAAAGAAAATTATAGACCAATATCACTAATGAATATAGATGCAAAAATATTCAACAAGATCCTAACAAACAGAATCCAGCAACACATCAAACAAATTACACATCATGACCAAGTTGGTTTTATCCCAGGGTTTCAAAGCTGGTAAATATATGTAAATCTATAAATATAATTCAGCACAGAAACAGATTAAAAAACAAAGACCATATGATTCTCTCAATTGATGCAGAAAAATCTTTTGATAATATTCAGCATCCCTTCATGATCAGAACACTTAAGAAAATTGGTAAAGAAAGGATATTTCTTAAACTTGTAGAGGCCATCTACAGCAAACCCACAGCCAATATTGTATTAAATGGAGTTAAATTGAAATTATTTCCACTCAGATCAGGAACCAGGGAAGGTTGCCCATTGTCTACACTGCTTTTTAACATTGTCATGTAAGTTTTAGCCATTGCAATTAGGAAAGAAAAGGCAATCAAGGGTATCCACATAGGGATAGAAGAGATCAAACTTTCACTAGTTGCAGATGATATAATCGTATATCTGGAAAACACTAGGGATTCTACTATAAAACTCTTTGAACGAATCAAGGAATACAGCAGCATCTCAGGTTACAAACTCAACATCCATAAATCAGTAGCCTTTATATATACCAACAATAGTGAAGCTGAATAAACTGTTAAGGACTCTATTCCACTCATAGTAGTGCCAAAGAAGATGAAATATTTGGGAGTTTATCTAACAAAGATGTGAAAGACCTCTATAAAAAGAACTATGAAACTCTAAGAAAAGAAATAGCTGAAAATGTTAACAAATGGAAAAACATACCATGCTCATGGCTAAAAAGAATCAACATGGTTAAAATGTCCATATTACCCAACGCAATGTACAATTTCAATGCAATCCCTATAAAAGCTCCACTGTCATACTTTAAAGATCTTGAAAAAATACTTCATTTTATATGGAATCAGAAAAAACCTCGAATAGCCAGGACATTACCCAGAAATAAAAACAAAGCAGGAGGAATCATGCTACCAGACCGCAGACTAAACTATAAATCGATAGTGATCAAAGCAGCATGGTACTGGCACAAAAATAGAGAGGTAGATGTATGGAACAGTATAGAGAACCAAAAGATGAACCCAGCTACGTACTGTTATTTGATGTTTGACAAGCCAATTAAAAACTTTCAGTGGGGAAAAGATTCCCTATTTAACAAATGGTGCTGGGTAAACTGGCTGGCAACCTGTTGAAGACTAAAACTGGACCCACACCTTTCACCATTAACTAAGATAGACTCTCACTAGATTAAAGACTTAAGCTTAAGACATGAAACTATAAAAATACTAGAAAAAAGTGCCTGGAAGTCTTGAAGAAATTGTTCTGGGTGAATATTTTAGGAGGAGGACCCCTGGGGAATTGAAGCACCTTCAAAAATACACTACTGGGACCTGATCAAACTAAAAACCTTCTGTACATCCAAGAACACAGTAAGTAAAGCAAACAGACAGCCCTCAGAATAAAAAAGATATAACATAAAAGGTTATGTCTCTAACAAAGGTTTAATAACCAGAATCCACAGAGAACTCAAACGTATTAGCAAGAAAAGAACAAGTGATTCCGTCTCAGGCTAGGCAAGGGACTTGAAGAGAAACTTCTGTGAAGAAGACAGGTGCACGGCCTACAGACATATGAAAAAATGCTCACCATCCTTAATCATCAGAGAAATGCAAATCAAAACTACTTTGAGATATCATCTAACTCCAGTAAGATTAGTCCATATCACAAAATCCCAAGACCAGAGATGTTGACGTGGATGTGGAGAAAAGGGAACACTTCTACACTGCTGGTGGGAATGCAAATTACTACATTCTTTATGGAAAGATGTTTGGAGAACACTTAGACATCTAAAAATCGACCTTCCATTCAATCCTATAATTTCTCTACGAGGTATATACCCAGAAGACCAAAAATCACATTATAACAAATATTTTTGTACCAGAATGTTTATTGTAGCCCAATTCATAATTGCTAAGTCATGGAAAAAGCCCAATTGCTCATAAATCATGAATGGATTAATAAATTGTGGTATATGTACACCATGGAATATTACGCAGCCTTAAAGACAGATGGAGACTTTACCTCTTTTATGTTTACATGGATGGAGCTGGAACATATTCTTCTTAGTAAAGTATCTGAAGAATGGAAGAAAAAGTATCTAATGTACTCAGCCTTACTATGAAACTAATTTATGGCTTTCATATGAAAGCTATAACCCAGTTATAACCTGAGAATATGGGAAAGAGGGAGAGGGAGGAGAGGGGAGGGAGGAAGATGGGTGGAGAGAGGATGATTAGTGGAATCACACCTATGGTGCATCTTACAAGGGTACATGTGAAACTTACTAAATGTAGAATATAAATGTCTTAACACAATAAATAAGAAAATGCCAGGAAGGCTATGTTAACCCTTGTTATGAAAATATGTCAAATAGTATATAAAACCAGTGTATGGTTGCATTAAGGCATAATTGCATTAATGTACACATAATTGCATTAATGTACACAACTATGATTTAATAATAATAATAATAAAAGAGTGCCACTCAGGTCAGGATTTTCTTCAATCAGCAAACCAACTGTCTATACTCTATACAACTTGCGAATTTTTGTATAATGCCACAGAATACAATTTTCACACTTTCAATTTTATATGAAGGATTCTTTGTTATTTTTTTGGAACCTAGTCTAGCAAAATCAGAGAAAAAGCCCTAAGCAGATTTTTTTCTGTTAAGAGAAAAATCCAACATTATCAGGTTAAATAGTTGAACCTACTAAAGATAAATTGTGTCTACTTTCTCAACCTTCCATAGTTTGGATAATGTTGAGACTGTCATGTTGGATATTTTTGTGGAGTAATAGAATATGTAGTAAAATCAAGGAGCTAAATTTTTCAGTTTCATGTGCCTCCTAAATAAAAAAAAATTAAAATTAAAATTAAAAAAACAGAAAATGAGTAGTTATTATAAAATGGCTTTCAGCCAAGTTAGAAACTGTCTTACATATATTTGGTAAACAGATGACATTTTCCAACCAGGCACATGCCATCCAATTTTGTAGGTGCATTGTTGTATAAAGCAGCAGAACCTCAAGGGAAAGATGTTGTACATACTAAATTACTTTGTATGATCTCATTTAAGATAATTGGTAGAAGCATCTGGACTTTATTATATTCGGAAATAAGATCTGGGCACAGTGACACACACCTGTAGTCCCACTTATTTGGTAGATTGAGGAAGGAGGAGCACTTGAGGCCAGGAGTTGGAAGCTGTAATGTACCATAATCAGGCCCATGAATGGCCACAGCATTTCAGCCTCAGCAGCATAGTGAGATCCCATCTTTAAATATATCCATCTATTTAAACTTGTTATAAATTGGGATTTCCTTATTTTGATAAAGGCAATATGCCAAAAAATTCAGAAAACTTAATGGAAACAACGTAGAAAAAATTTAGTAAGACCAGTTACAAGACAAGGATGCCTAAGAATTCTAACATTGTTGAACATAATAATAATATGAAACAAGAAAAAGGTAATTATAAGAGTTGAAAGAAATGAAAAGAAATTGAAAATTTTTTAACTTTTTATGTAACATATAATTATATAAAAACTCCAGTGAAATTTAAAAAATTATTAAAACAAATGAGAAATTCAGCAAGGCTGGTAAATACAAAGTCATCCTACAAAATTTAATAACGCTCCAATAATAACAGGCCAAGAAGAAAAAAACACAGTTCACAGATTTATTGTTGTTAAATATGGTACTTAGAAGTCAAGCTAACAACAAATGCAATAAATACAAAAATAGAACTATATTAGAATTGTATTAAATAAGATCTCAATAAATATAGTTATAAATAATTTTTTTGATTAGATAGTATGTCTGCATAAACATATCATTAGGCCTCAAACTAATCTATATTTTCTCAGTGCTACTCAAGCTGGCATTTTTTTTTTTTTTTTTTGGAGACAGAGCCTGAAGCTGTCACCCTGGGCAGAGTGCAGTGGCATCACAGCTCACATCAACCTCCAACTTCTGGGCTTAAGTTATTTTCTTGCTTCAGCCTCCCAAGTAGCTGGGACTACAGGTGACTGCCACAACACCCAGCTATTTTTTGGTTGTAGTTGTTATTGTTGTTTGGCGGGCCCAATTTGGATTTGAAACCACCAGCTCAGGTGTATGTGGCTGGCGCTGAACCTCAAGCTGGCATTTTTGATAGAATTCATAAATTTAGTTTTGAATTTATATGGGAGGATAAAGTCCTCCAAGAACTAATTGAATTTTAAAATAAAGACTAAAGAGGATGTGTATTGGACATTGTTGATGGGCAGTATCAACATCCATTTCACCCTTTCCAGTTGGAGAGACTAGAAGCAACAATGACTTGGCCCTGACTCATCTGCAGCTGGTGACCAGGCTGAGTTAGGTGTTGCCCAATTTCCCAGAGGCCTTTGCTCTTCCTCCTACAAGCAGGTCAGAGCAGCACAAACTCTTGGTATCCATGTTCCAGTGTTCATTCTCCAGTCTTTCTCACACCTCATCTATGATCTAAATGCATGACAGACACCAAGATGACTCATTGAATTTTGTTTACTTTTCACCAGATATCCTTTTCACTTCATTCCTGATGAGTTTCAGCTCTCTACCATTACTGTCCTGCAGCTCAGAAAACAACACCTCAAAATGAATGCCTCCACAGTAGCTGTCTATGACTCTCCTACCCTCTGCCTCCAGCCCCTCATTCTTCCCCAGAACTAGCCATTAAAACTAGAATCCTCTTCCCCAAGTTGGGTCATTGAAACCAGAACCCCTTTTTCCCAAGGCCAGACATAAAACCTCAAAATATTACTCTAACTTTGCACCTGTCTTTCTGTGTAAAAACTGACCATAAAGAGATTTTTCTGATCTACCTTATTTGACTATAAGTCATAAGAGCCCCATTCCAGAGAGGGTTCTGCCCCACACTCAGAAGGAAGGATTCTGTGCAGATGCCAAGAAGGACCTAGACAGACAGCCCTTGCTGGGTTTCCCCACTCAGTCTACCAGCATTAGGTCATACTCTTTTGTCCAATCATATTTCTACATGGTTGTCCATACTCCATGGAACCTAAGCATAAGAACAGACAGTTTCCTCTGCATCTTTGAGTCTTTGTACTGAGGCTCCAGTGTCACAAAAGACTATGATCATATAAACTTGCATGCTTTTTCTGCCTTTTGTCAGCAGAAACCTTTGGTTTCAGCAAACCTTCAGAGAGCAAAGGGGGAGTTTTTGTTTTGCCCCCACATCTTGCTTGCCATATTTTAAGAGCTTGTTAACTTTATCTATCTCTCTGTCTTTCCACCATACCCACTTTAGGAAGATATATCTTCCTAAAATATATGTTACTTTACATTTTTCTCCGGGTCAGAAATGTTCACTGCTTTACCACTTCTTTTGTGTCTTTGAAGGCCCTTTGTCATCAGACACCCCTCATCTCATTTTCAGTTCTTCTCTTACTAGATCCAGCCTTGAACAACATGCTCCTGAAAAACTATGCACGTCAAACTCTTGCACATTTTCACAGTTTGTCCCGTCAATTTTGAAACTTTTTCCCTTTTTCCCTACATTACTTCCCTAATGTAAGTCTGCCTAACATTGATAGCACCATACAAATGGCAATTATTCAAACATGTCCTTCCTTCCTGCCATCCCAAACCAGAATTCCATTCATTTTTCCTTTGGTTTCTACAGCACATTCTTTGTGTTTTCTAACTGGAACACATTAGCCTCTGCCTTATCTGAAAAAGAAATTGTGGTGTAGTAGAAATGAGAGATGACTTGACATTATAAATTACATGCTAGTTTCATCATTTTGTAGCAAAGACAACCTTGACAAGTTTTAATCCTCTCTCAGCTTTAATTATCTTGGGTTTGATCTCTTTTTTAAAGCTACAGTAGAATGAGTCAGTACAATGTTCTTTGGAGGGACCTTTTAAAAATCTTCTTACATAGCCATTTTCTATATTTAATTTTTTTCTGAGATCAAGACCATTGTCTCACATAAGCTTTCCATAAATATTGTTCACATTAAAAGGGGAAGGGGGGCATATTTCATCAGGGCACATGTTTGAATTCAATGCTCAGCACAGTTGTGCCATTTTCTTCCATCTACTGCCCACTGAGTTTTCCATCCTAAACTTTGATGATCATTCTCTCCCTATAAACCCTTAAATTCTTTAAGAAATAGGAAGATTAAATGATCTGAGTGGCTATGACTCACACTTATAATCCTAGCACTTTGGGAGGATGATGTAGGAGGATCACTTTAGGCCAGGAGTTCCAGACCTGGCCTGAGCAAGAGCAGGACTTCATCTCTTCAAAAAACAGAAAAATTAGCCAGGTATGGTAGTGCACACCTGTAGTACCAGCTACTTGGAAGGCTGAGGCAAAAGGATTGCTTGAGCCCAGGAATTTGAGGCTGCAGCAAGCTATGATGACATGACAGCACTGTAGTCTGGACAACAAACAAACACACTGTCTTAAAAAAAAAAATAGAGAAATCAAAGGACATCAGTGCTCTTTAACCAGGTCAAGTTAGATAGCATGAACTATCAGGTGTGAAGAAGAAAACCTGCTATCTTGTAAAGACAACTACCTTGACTGTGGTTAGATGATCAAACATGTCTACAAAGCAGGCAGGATGACCTACTGGACCAAGTGATTTTGGGCAATGAGAGAAGTATAGAGATTGGAGTGGGAAGAACCAAGAACAACTGGTAGTGGAATGTGGATTGGTCATGTGGTGATCCTGCCCCTCTCACTGGCCTCATGTCCCACCTGCCCTTCCTGTCCTGCTGTCCAATGTGCTCAGACTTGGCTCAGGGTCTTTTCCTGTGGTCTCTACATCTGGACACGAATCCTTCAGATTTTCTCTTAACCTGCTCATTCTCATTGTGACAAACATAGCTGTCAGCCACACTCCAAGCCCTCCTTCTGCTATATTTTATTTATAGTATTTATCACAATCAAAATTGCATAATCTATACAATTGTTTGTTTATGCCTTCTTCCTGCCAGGCAGTAGAATTCTTCCATCTTATTCTCAATTGTATCTGCAGAGCATTTGAATGAGCTTCTTTGTGAGCCAAATAATTCCCATGAGTAGTCCACTGAAATGAAATATGCTATATAGTAGTGTGGCATACATGTAGTTAGCAACATTGTATTGTAAATTTCTAAATAGCCAGAAGAGAGAACTTGAAAAATTCCCAGCATATAGAAATGGTACATACTCAAGGTGATGGATATCCCAAATACCCCGACTCAAGAATTACACATTCTGTGTATGCAACAAAGTATCACATGTGCTCCATAAATATGTGTAAATAGTTTATATCAATAAAAAGCGTATTGACAAAAAATTAAATAAGCTATAGTTAAGAATCAGAAAACAAAGTCAACTTTAGAAGTCTAAATTAAATAATAGCTATCACTGGTTAATTACCTGCTGTGTTCCCACTGACATTTATGCATTGTTTATTTAATATAAACTAAACCTAGAATCTGGCAATATTCTAATTCTTACTTTGAACATGGGACACTGAGTGAAGGAGATAAAGGAACTTGTCCAAGATTGCAAGAAGAACAGACCAAGATCAAACACAAAAGATGCACTTCTAAAGACCAAGCCCTTAACTACTACTCTGGATACGGCTGCTATTTCCAACAACACCATGGAAAAGTATTGAGGCAGAGTGTAACCACCATAAGACCTTCATTCACCTGCTTCAGGAAGATCACAACCCAGTAAAGGAATGTCTGGGTGTTGAGAAAGGACTTAATCACCTATGTGATATAGAGAAGGGAAGTCCAAAAAGCTGGCTCTTGGCAGTGTGTGTGCAACACTGTCCTGGAAGTGGAATGCCAAAGCATGTAAAGAGACTCCAGGAAGTCAGGCCCCTGGCCAGTCAATGGATGTTGACTTGGCCCTTGGTTGTCTGGGTGCTAGAGACACTGGTTCTAAATATTTTTCATTCTGTGTCCACAAGGCATTTTTCTTCTAAAAGAGAGAGACATGGCTTGGCACCTGCAGCACAATGGTTATGGCACTGGCCACATACACCCAGACTGGCAGGTTCCAACCCGGCCAGGGCCTACTTAACAACAATGACAACTGCAACGACAACAACAACAACAAAAATAGCTTGGAGTTGTGGCGGGAGCCTGTAGTCCCAGCTACTTGGGAGGCTGAGGCAAGAGAATCACTTGAGCCCAAGAGTTTGAGGTTTCTGTGAGCTGTGACACCATGGCACTCTACCGAGGGGTGAAATAGTGTAACTCTGTCTTACAAAAAAATGAAAAAAGTCCCAGAAAAAGAAAAACAATTTTCTCAAGAGCCTTCTTTCTGAAAAGCATTAGCAAGGATTTTAGGGATTTCAAAGAACAGAAGAAGGCTGTCTGAAAAATATCCAGCTGAGTAATATGAAAAATGTTATTAACAGTGCCTGAATAATTTCCATATAGGCCTTCTAAAATGCATTGTCCTTATGGTCAAAGAGCTCATAATATAAAATATTTATGCAGGGCAGTGCCTGTGGCTCAAAGGCCCCATATGCCGGAGATGGTGGGTTTAAACCCAGCCCCGGCCAAAAAAAAAAAAAATATATATATATATATATATACACATATATATATATTTATGTACATTACACCCTCTTGAATGGAATCATGACAGTGGACAGAATATGTTTGGAGTTGTTAATATGTATAAACCACTTATAAGTCATAAAATATTGATAGAATAATTTTTGGCAGCAGTCAAAAAATCTAGCATTTGACCAGAGCATTGAAGAATGAATATTCTGACAAGTAAATGTGGCTGAAAATGAATTTTAGAGCAAGAGGTCTGTTATCCAAAAGCACACAGGCTTAAAGGCTATAAAACTTAAACAACAAATTTATAGCAGCTAGGTCAGAAAAGTATATTTAATTATACTAACTGAGTATACATTCTTTAAATCCCTGCTTTGTGATAAGCTCTAAAGACCCATATGGGTGGCAAAAATACATTCAAAGGTTCATTAGCTTTAGAGACATTCTCTTGGAGTTGAGAGAGAATTAAGGAGATACTTAATTGTGGTGCTAAGGAAGATTATGAGGTCAATGTTCAAAGTGATAAGAGAACAAGAAGGGAGTAATTAAACCTGACTATATAGGGTCTAATAATCCAAAACAAATAGTCTAACATCACTTTAGATGTTAGCTAGTGGGGAGTGAATGTTCCCATGGAACTCAGCAGTGGTGTGATGAGAGTTTTGTCTTGGGCAGATCAATCTAGTCATGTTACATTCAAGGCTGTCTGAAAGGGGTTGGGGAGAGTGGATGGAGGAGTGGGGTGCTGTGCAGCCAATCATTTAAGATATAAGAATAGCAACACCTGTTATTATTTAAGATTAAGATATAGGAATAATAACACTCGCTACCTATATATGTTCTACAACTTATAAAGCGTTGGAAGAGTGTAGGACTAACCATAATCAAAAAAGCCATGACTAAAGGCAAAAGCATTTGAGAGCATATTCCGCAGCTATAATTTTCAAGAACTTCACTGTTCATTCTCATACTGACCCATGAAGCTGACAGTTGGGAAGGTAAGCCCTGCACCCAGATGAGGAAAAAGAGGAGCAGAAAGATTCAACAGACAATGGTCTAAGGTTGTCAGATAAAATACAGAATATACCATTAAATTTGAATTTCAGATAAACAATAGATAACTTGTTAGCATTAGTATGATCCATGTCATAATGCCCAAAATATTGCATGAGGAATAATTACACTAAAAAATTTTTATTTCTTTATCTGAAATTCAATTTAACTTTCCCTCCAGTATTTTTGTTTTCTATATCTGGCTACCTGACATGGTGCAAAGCAAGACAAGACAAGGCATCAACTGGGTATTGCTGTGAACTCTTAGAGAATGCTGTTTTCAGGCTCAGCCTTCTTAAAGCACAGTTGTAAATATATATGCCCAGACTCATTATTCCTGTTCTCTTTCTCCCATGAAAGACAGTGCCCAGAGCCAGAACTCACCTGAGTTTTCTCAAGAGATAATTTCCCATCCTCTCACAGTTTCTCACTCCTAAATTTTACTCCACTTGGGGCAGTCTTGACCAAAGCAATGACAGTTGAAACGCACAAGGCAGGATGTTGCATCTGACCATTGGCTTGTGATTCTGTCAACCACGAGCTACCATGGGACTGGGCATGGGAGAGAAAGCAGAAACAGCTCTCAAGGGGAGGGGAAAGGAATAATGTAAGACTGTGTGTGTGTGTTTATGTGTGTGTGTGTAACGCGCGCACGTGTATAGTGTGGAGGAAATCAGGCTGAAATAAGAGAATAAATCTAACACTCCAGGTTCACTTTGTTTTCAAGTAAATTTCAGCACTGCAAGACTAGATAGGGTCAGGACTTCCCTATTCCTTAGAAACCTCAGATCTCAAGATTTGCAATATGTTTTCTCCCTTCAAACACACAAAGAGAAGGCCTCTTCTTAGGAAAAGGAAAAACAAAACTTAAAATAAAATTTATTTTCATTGCTGTAGCCAAGATAATCAAATCAAATGTTGATTGATGTCCTTTCCTCAGAGATTTGGTACTTCCAAAGTCAAGAGGGGGAGAAAGAAAAAAGAGCATGGGGGTAGAAGGTTATTTAAGGTAAGTTAAGAGTAGTTGTTCTGGTTGTCAGCTCCAAGGCTAACATGACCATGGGGAAGGATGCAGGGCTGACAGAACCATTCCCTCCATCTGGTCCCGCACTTCCTCTCCTGCACCACCCACCAGAGCCACAGAGCACAAGCTGGGTCTAGTGATAATTTCAAGACCACAATATCAGTGGCAGAAGATTAGCTAACAGCTGACTCTGAACCGTTGCTGTCAGGAGAGTGAAATAGCTTATTCATGGCACCTCCCACCTAATAATGTGCACCTCAGGTGGCTGACTCTCTGTAGTTCTCAAACACCATGGAATCTGTTTGCTGGATTCAGAAATTGTTTGCTCATCTATCTATTCCAGCTCCCCAAGTCTCCAAGTATGGATATTGAAACTATTAACTAGCAGCAGAATTCAAGGGTCTAAAGTGCTTTATAATCCCTTATAAGCTTTGGGTTATTTATTTATCAATCATAAAGATGATAACAATATATTGGACACAGAGTGTCACACATCCCACTTAAGGCTTATGATTTTAAAAATCTGATAACCTGTGTACAAAAGTACTGCTTCCCAAACTTTCACATGTAAGCAAATCACTCAAGGATTCTGTTAATTCTAGGGCCAGGCAAAGGCTCATTTCTGTAATTCTAACACTCCGGAGGCTGAGGCAGGTGCATGGCCTGAGCTCAGGAGTTCAAGACCAGCCTGAGCAAAGTGAGACCCTGTTTCTACTAAAAATAGAAAAACTAGCTGTCCATTGTTGCAGCCTGTAGTTCCAGCTACTCAGGAAGCTTGGACAAGAGGATCACTTGAGCCCTAGAGTTTGAGGTGGCTTTGAGCTATGATGCCATGGCATTCTACCAGGTGCAACAAGGTGAGATTCTGTCTCAAAAAATAAAAAATAAATACAGATTCAGATTCCGTTGAACTGGGATGAATATTCTGCATTTCTTTTTTCCCCCTTTTATTAATTCATATACACATAGATCATGAATACATTTATGCATTTGTAAGAAACAAGGTATTGATTTTTTATACAATTTGGAGTGCTTAGATCAAACTAATTAACATTGCTTTCACCTCATTTACTTGATTATTGTGTTAAGACATTTATGTTCTATACTTGATAGATTTGACTTGTACCTTTGCAATATGCTCCATAGGTGTGGTCCCACTGTTTACCCTCCCTTCATCAAAACTTCCTTCTCTCCTTCTTTCCCCCTCCATATCTTTCCTTCATTCTGGGCTATAGTTTTGATCTATAGTTGTGAGTAAATATAAATTGGTTTCATAAAAATACTGAGTACATTGGATACTTTTTCTTCAATTCTTGAGATACTATACTGAGAAGAATATGTTCCAGCTCCATCCATGTAAACATAAAAAGGTAAAATCTCCATCTTTTTTAAGGCTGCATAGTATTCCATGGTATACCACAATTTATTAATCCATTCATGGGTTGATGGGCACTTGGGCTTCTTCCATGACTTGGCAATTATGAATTGAGCTGCAATGAATAATCTGGTGCAAATAGCTTTGTTGCAAAGTTATTTTTGGTCTTTTAGATATACTTCTAGTAGGGAATTGCAGGATCAAATGGCAGGTCTATTTTTAGATCCTTGAGTGTTCTCCAAACTTCTTTCCAAAAGGAATGTATTAGTTTGCATTCCCACCAGCAGTGCAGAAGTGTTCCTTTTTCTCCACATCCATGCCAACATCTGTTGTTTTGGCATTTTGTGATGTGGACTACTCTTACTGGAATTTGATGATATCTCAAAGTGGTTTTGATTTGCATTTCTCTGATGATTAAAGATGATGAGAATTTTTTCATGTGTCTGTAGACCATGTGCCTCTCTTCTACAGAGAAGCTTCTGTTCATGTCTCTTGCCCACAGTGAAATGGGATCACTTGTTCTTTTCTTATTAATAAATTTGAGTTCTCTGTGGATTCTGGTTATTAGACCTTTGTTGGTAGTATAACTTGCAAAAATCCTCTCCCATTCTGAGGGTTGTCTACTTTCTTTACTTACTATGTTCTTGGCAGTGCAGAAGGTTTTTAGTTTGATCAGATCCCAGTAATGTATTTTTGGTATTGCTTCAATTGCCCAGGGGGGTCCTCCTCATAATGTTTTCTCCCAGGCCAATTTCTTCAAGTGTTTCCTCTGCACTCTCTCTAAGAATCTTTATAGTTTCATGTCTTAAGTTTAAGTCTTTTATCCAGTGAAAATCAATTTTTGTTAGAGGTGAAAGGTGTGCGTCCAGTTTCAGTCTTCTACAAGTTGCTAGCCAATTCACCCAGCACCATTTGTTAAATAGGGAGTATTTCCCCAATTTATATTTTTGATAGGTTTATGAAAGATCAAATGATGGTAAGTGTCTGGATTCATCTCTTGGTTCTTAATTCTGTTTCATACATCTACCTCTATATTTTTATGCCAATACCATGCTGTTTTGATTACTATAGTTTTATAGTATAACCTGAAGTCTGGTAGCATGATTCCTCCTGATTTGTTTTTATTTATGAGTAATGTCTTGGCTATTTGACATTTTTTTCTGTTTCCATATAAAATGAAGCACTAGTTTTTCCACATCTTTAAAGTATGACAGAGGTGCTTTAATAGGATTGCATTAAATCTGTAGATTGTTTTGTGAAGTATAGACATTTTAACAATGTTGATTCTTCCCAGCCATGAGCATGGTATGTTTTTCCATTTGTTAACATCTTCAGCTATTTCTTTTCTCAGAGTTTCATAGTCCTTTTTATAGAGATCTTTCATGTCTTTTGTTAGGTAAACTCCCAGATATTTCATTTTCTTTGGCACTACTGTAAAAGGAATAGAGTCCTTGACTGTTTTTCCAGCTTGATTATTGTTGGTATATATGAATGCTACTGATTTATGAGTACTGATTTTGTATCCTGAGACACTGCTGTATTCCTTGATCACTTCTAAGAGTTTTATAGTTGAGTGCCTGGGGTTTTCCAGGTACACAATCATATCATCTGCAAAGAGTGATAGTTTGATTTCCTCTTATCCTATATGGATACTCTTGATCACCTTTTCTTTCCTGATTGAAATGGCTAAGACCTCCATTACAATGTTAAAAAGCAGTGGAGACAGTGGGAAACCTTGCCTGGTTCCTGATCTGAGTGTAAATGTTTTATTCCATTTCATATAATATTGACTGTGGGTTTGCTGTAGATGGCCTCTAATGGTTTAGGAAAGTCCCTGCGAATTGAGAAATTTTCATTTCTTGTTCTCCTTCACTGTAGAAATTCTGAATGTGCTCCCATGTCCTCTGTATCCTTGTGATCTACAAGTACTGAAAAATCTGAAAGGAGGATGCTGGGAAAACATGGAAGCTGGGAAATGATTCTTAACTTACAGTGATCTATGAGGAGATTAGAACATTGTCCAACAGGGGGGAGGAGGCAAGATGGCCAACTGGAGCCAGCTTTCCACAGAGGCTCCCATCCAAAAGGAGAGTTAAAGGACAGAAGTTTATCAAGTAAGCTGATGATTTGGAGCTGAGCCAAGAGAGAAGATTAAAGAGCACACATCATCCCTGCTGAGGTGAGCTGAGACCCCCAAAAAACAAACAATAGGTACAAAACCTGTCACCAAGCAGACGGGAGTCCCCTCCCCCATGGGAATAGCTAGCAGTGTACTTTCTACAAACAAGTGAGCAGAGTTCAGATCTCTGCATTTTCTATTCCACAGAAGAGAGCTACTAAAAACCGGATCTCCTTCCTCAGAGGACTCACCAGTGTGCCATGGCACTCTCCTGCCCGGCATAAAACTGAACATATATTCGACCTGCAATTCTGAACGCCCAGCACTCCCCTACACTTCCACCCCAAAGTCTGGAGGCCTGTCCCCCACAGAGTCCAGATTCTTGGGCATTTTCTTGAGAGGTATGAACAAGGTGTGGGCTGTTACAAGTCTGTGCTGAATCAGCTGCATGGGTACAAAGCAGGGACAGTGGTGCAAGGGAGCCATATGGGAGAAGGAGAAATGGTGCCCCACAGCACAGCGCAGCAGCTACAGTGGCAGTGGGAAAAATAGGACTCACACCCCTGGTGATATTTTGGAGAAACACTTCCCATAGCTCTTAGCACCCAGAGGGATCAGGATTCTACTCTGGTGGCAGCCATGGAAATGCAGGCCCCATGAGCAAAGGGTATGCCCAAGGCAGTACCTGCCTGGGCAGGGCATGATGAGGATGGAGACTAGATACATGCACACAGAGATGGCATACTCCCAGGGCAATTCTAAGTCAGAATTGCTGCTTTTGTTCACCTAAGATGCACCTGGCCCCCAGTGGAACATAGCTGGGAAAAAAGTAGGCTGGCAGTGGCATCAGCTCAGGGAGGGACAGGAACTGAGAGGCCTTCGTGAGCTCTAATTATACCTTCCCCAACACAGAGTGCAGCAGAGAGAGACATCAGCTCCATGAGAATTAACCCAGCAGTAGCAGCACAGGACAGGACAGAGTCACAGTTTCTGTGAACTCAAAGAGCCTGGCCCACAGTGGAATATGGCTGGGACAAAAATGCAAATTCTGTGAGAATATAAGTAGCAGCAACATCAATCTGGGGCAGGGCTGGAACTGAGTGAGAATCCCCAGCTTTCAATGAGCACCTGAGGTAGTCAGGCTTCAGCTCACCCTGCTGGTTGGTGGAGAATGTGGCAGCCTGGCCAAAGAGACATAGATTTCCCTGTGACTCAGGCAGGTGCAAACCCCTGGCACATCTGCTCATTGGAGGAAACTTGGCCACAACTCTGCGGGGTTACCAGTGACAAAGGTGCAAGGTGGGGAAAGAGGCATCAACAACCCTGGACTAACTCATTGGCTGGACAGGCCCTTCTGACTTGATGGAGTACGAAAGTGAGCCACACTTCAGCTTCCAGCAGACCCCTCCTATCTAGTTGCTGGAGACCTTTTGAACTCTCCCACTTGAGACTTGGTGTTGATGGGACAATTGATTTGGAACTCTTGACCTGGGCCAAACACGTGAGGACCATCCAAGGTGGTACCCTGGCTGTGTTGTTGTGGAAAGGTTTGGTTTTACTTTTCCAGGTGTTGCCCATGGGGGACAGGGTGTCTTACTTGCTTCTGGTTTTCCACACTGAGACTTCAACCCAGAGTTACTGATTCACTAAGATTGGACAGAGATCAGCTGAATACAAGACAGAGCCACCTAACCCCACCACCCTAAGTAGGTGCCCCATGTCTCAGGCCCTAGAATTGCATGGTTCCATTACAAAGCTGTAGGAGAAAACCTTCACTCATTAGTTACAGCTCTCGGGCAAAGGGCTGTTTAATCACTACTCCAGGAGGCCCCAGTTCAATTTCAACTTACCTGCTCATCTAACCAAATGGTGAAAAATATGGAGCAGAATCGGTGGAAAAATTCTGGCAACATGAATAATTAGAGTAAATCAACTCCCCCAAGGAATGACAAGGTGGACACACCAGAAGATTGCATTCATAAACAAATGACTGAGATGTCAGAAATAAAGTTTAAAATTTAGATGGCAAATAAGATTAACAAAATGGAAGTAGAATTGGAATTAGAAATTCTAGGAATTATTTAAAAGTTGTCTAAAGAATTCAATGACGTCAAAGACAAAATCATCAAAGATTTTGACACATTGAGAAAAGAAGTTTCAGCCCTCCAAGATAGGAGAAATACAGTAGGATCCCTCAATAACAGAATGGAGCAGGCAGAAGAAAGGATTTATGACATTGAAGACAAAGCTTTTTAATGCTCCCAAACCCTCCAAGAGGAAGAGAAGTGGAGAGCAAAAATGGATCATTCTCTCAGAGAGCTGTGGGATAATCAAAAAAAATTAATATTTGTCTTATAGGAATTCCTGAAGGTGGCAAGTTTGCTTTAAAAGGCCCTGATGCTCTAATCCAAGAGATAATTGGGGAGAACTTCCCAAACATGGTAACAGATTCTGAAATTCTGATGGCAAACAGTATCAGAAAACCAGCTTGACTCAAGGCAAATAAAACATCCCCAGACACATTATAATTAACTTTGCCAAAGTTAATATGAAGAAGAAAATTATGCAAGCAGTCAGACATAAGAAAACCATAACCTACAAGGGGAAGAATATTAGAATGTGGAGATCTCTCTGCTGAAACTTTCTAATCCAGAAGAGGATGGTCATCGACATTTAACCTCCTAAAACAAAACAATTTTCAACCCAGGATTCTGTATCCAGCTAAACTAAGTTTCATTTATGATGGACAAATTAAATACTTTAATGACATTCACATATTGAAGAAATTTGCCATAACTAAACCGGCTCTCCAGGATATTCTCAGAACCATCTTCCACAATGACCAGCACAAATCTCAACCACCAAAGTAAACTCACTCAGAAACTTTTGATCAAATCCCAACTTCCACAGTGGCAAAAGTATTAAAAACATCCACTGGACTTTTGAAAAACATGACACCCAAAATACTGCCAGGCTTGTCAAAACTCTCAATTAATGTGAATGATTTAAATTGTCCTCTAAAGAGGCACTGGTTGGCTGACTGGATACAAAAACTCAGGCCAGAGATATGCTGCATTCAAGAATCTCATTTTTCCTTAAAAGATGAATACATACTCAAGGTGAAGGGATGGTCATCTACAATTCAGGCAAATGGAAATCAGAAAAAAGTAGCTGTTGCACTTTTATTAACATATACAATAGGCTTTAAAACAACAAAAGTAAGGAAAGATAAGGATGGTCACTTCATATTTGCTGAGGGTAACATCAACATGCTGAGATTTCAATTATTAACATTTATGCACCCAACAGAATGCTCCTCAAATTATAAGAGAGACTCTAACAGACATGAGCAACTAGATTTCCTCCAGAACCCTAATAGTCAGAGATTTTAACACCCCTTCAGCACTTTTGGATAGATCCTCAAATAAGAAACGAAGACTTCATTTCTTAATTTTAAGAAATTCTTAGTTAATTTTAGACTTAAAATTAACAATTCAACAATTGAATTTAACAGATATCTACAGAACATTTCGCCCTAACAATCTGAACACACATTCTTCTCATCAGCCCATGTAACATCCTCCAAAACTGATCAAATCTTAGGTCAGAAGTCTAACCTGCAAATTTCAAAGAATAGAAATTATTCCTTGCATTTTCTCTGACCATCATGGAATAAAAGTTGAACTCAGAAACAACAGGAATCTGCACACTCATTCATAAACATGGAAATGAAATAACCTTATGCTGAATGATAGCTGGTCATAGATGGAATTAAGAAGGAAGTTACCAAATGTTTGGAACAAAATGATAATGAAGACACGAATTACTAGCAGCTCTGGAATACCAAAGAGGCAGGCTTAAGAGAGAAATTTATAGCGTTGCAAGCCTTCCTCAAGGGAACAGAAAGAGAGGAAGTCAACAACTTAATGGGACATCTCAAGCAACTGGAAAAGGAAGAACATTCCAACCCCAAATACAGCAGAAGAAAAGAAATAACTAAAAAGAAATAACAGAATTAAATAAAATTGAAAACAAAGGAAGTTATACAATAGATCAATCAATCAAAAAAAATTTTTGAAAAGGTCAATATAATAAATAAACTAAATCAAAAAGTTTTTTTTTTTTAAGATCAATAAAATAGATAAAACTTTGGCTAACCTAACCAGAAATAAAAGAATAAAAGCCCCAATTTCATCAGTCAAGAATGATAAAGAGCAAATAACAACAGACTCTTCAGAAATTCAAAAAATCCTTAATGAATATTACAAAAAACTCTATTCTCAGAAATATGAAAATCTGGAGGAAGTAGACCAATACTTGGAAGCATGCCAACTTCCTAGACTTAGCCAGAATGAAGTGAAAATGTTGAACAGGCCTACATCAAATTCTAAAATAACATCCACTATACAAAATCTCCCCAAAAAGAAAAGTTTGGGACCAGATGGCTTCACATCAGAATTCTACCAAACCTTTAAAGAAGAACTAGTACTTATATTACTATATTACTAATACCAGTAATATAGTACCTATATTACTTAACCTTTTCCCAAACACAGAAAAAGACGAAACACTAACCAACACATTATATGAAGAACATCATCTTGATCCCCAAACCAGGAAAAGACCCAACAGAAAACAAAATTATAGACCAATATCTGTAATGAATATTGATGCAAAAATATTCAATACAATCCTAGCAAACAGAATACAACAACACATCAAACAAATTATGCACCATGACAAACTGGGTTTTATCCCAGGGTCTCAAGACTAGTTCAATGTACATAAAACTACAAATATAATTCATAACATAAACAAATTAAAAAACAAAGACCATATTGATGCATAAAAAGCTTTTGATAATATCCAGCAACCCTTCATGATCAGAACACTTAAGAAAATTGGTAAAAAAGGGAGATTTCTTAAACTGATAGAGGCCATCTACAGAAAACCCACAGCCAATATCGTACTGAATGGAGTTAAATTGAAATCATTTCCACTCAGATCAGGAACTAGGCAAGGTTGCCCATTGTCTTCACTGCTTTTTAACATTATAATGGAAGTTTTAGCCATCCCAATCAGAAAAGAAAAGGCAATCAAGGGTATCTATATAGGATCAGAGGAGATCAAATTTTCACTCTTTGCACATGATATGATTGTATATCTGGAAACCCCCAGGGATTCAAGTATAAAACTCTTAAAAGTGATCAAGGAATACAGGAGTGTATCTGGTTACAAAATCAGCACTCATTAATCAGTAGCCTTTATGTATACCAACAACAGTCAAGCTGAAAAAACAGTCAAGGACTCTAGTCCTTTTACAGTAGTGCCAAAGAAGATGAAATATTTTGGAGTTTACCTAACAAAAGATATGAAAGATCTCTATAAAGAGAACTGTAAAACTCTAAGATAGAAATAGGTGAGGATGTTAACAAATGGAAAAACATACCATGCTAATGGCTGGGAAGATCAACATTGCTAAAATGTGCATATTAACCTAAGCAATATACAATTTTAATGTAATCCCTATTAAAGCTCCACTGTTGTACTTTAAAGACCTCAAAAAGAATAATATATCCTTTATATGGAATCAGAAAAAATCTCAATTAGCCAAGACATTACTCAGAAATAAAAACAAATCAGGAGGAATCATGCTACCAGACCTCAGACTATACTACAAAACTATAGTGATCAAAACTGCATGGTACTGACACAAAAACAGAGGGAGATGTATGTAACAGAATAGAGAACCAAGAGATGAACCCAGCTACTTTCCATCATTTGATCTTTGATAAGCCAATCAAAAACATTGAGTGGGGAAAAGATTCCCTATTTAACAAACAGTGCTGGATTAACTTGCTGGAGACCTGTAGAAGATTAAAACTGGATCCACACCTTTCACCATTAACAAAAATAGATTCACACTGGATAAAATATTTAAACTTAATACATGAAACTACAAAAATACTAGAAGAGAGTGCAGAGAAAACAGTTGAAGAAATCGTTCTGGGAGAATATTTTATGACAAGGACTCCCTAGGCAATTGAAGCAACACCAAAAATACATTACTGGGACCTGATCAAACTAAAAAGCTTCTGCACAGCCAAGAACACAGTGCATAAAGCAATAAAACAGCCCTCAAAATGGAAGAAAATATTTGGAGGTTAT
>CAUYPK010064343.1:0-10006 GCA_963574355.1 Loris lydekkerianus
ATCTGCAAATAAAATTGCAACACCTGCTTTTTTCTGATTTACCATTTGCCTGGAATATGGATGACCATCCTCTCACCCTGAGTCTGTATTTGTCTTTTAAGTTAAGATGTGACTCTTTTATGCAACAAATATGTGGCCTGAGTTTTTGTATTCAGTCAGCTAAGCTATGCCTCTTTAGAGGACTGAATAAGCCATTCACATTAATGGAGAGTATTCATAAGTCTGGTGAAATTTTGGGTATTGAGTTTTTCAAAAGTTCAGTGAAGATTTTTAATCATTTCTCAGGATAGGTCTGAGAATATCCTGAAGAGCTGATTTGGTTATGGCATATTTTTCAATATATGAATGTCAATAAAGTATTTCATTTCTCCTTCATAAATGAAAATCAGTTTAGCTGGATACAAAATCCAAAGTTGAAAGTTATTTTGCTTTAGGAGGTTAAAACTCGATGACCATCCTCTTCTGGCTTGAAAAGTTTTAGCAGAGAGATCTGCAGTCATTCTAATATTTTTCCCTTTGTACGTAATGGCTTTCTTTCACCTGGCAGCTTTGAGAATCTTCTCCTTCATATTAATTTAAGTGAAGTTAATTATGATATGCCTGGGGGATGTCTTATTGGGTGTTAGTCATGCTTGGGTTCTGAAGCTGTCTGCTATCTGAATTTCAGAATCTCTAGGCATGTCTAGAAAATTCTCTTTCATAATTTCATGCAGAAGGGCCTCTGTTCCCAGCAAGGCAACCTCATCATTTTCAGGAATTCCAATTATTTGGATATTGGCCTTCTTTGAATTATCCCAGAGCTCTATGAGAGAATGATCCATTTTTGCTCTCCATTTCTCTTCCTCTTTGAGAGTTTGGGAGCGTTCAAATGCTTTGTCTTCAATGTCAGAGATCCTTTCTTCTGCTTGCTCCATTGTGTTACTGAGGTATACTACTGTACTTTTCAGATCTTTGAGGGCTGCAAATTCTTGATTCAGTGTGTCTAAGTCCTTGGTGGTTTTGTCTTTAAATTCATTAAATTCTTGAGACAACTTTTGAATTTCTCCTCGAATTCCTAATTCCATTTTTTAAATCTTGTTTGCCATCCAAATTCTGAATTTGATTTCTGATATGTCAGCCAATTGTTTGTGAATGGGATCTTCAATTACATTTGCCATATCTTTCCTTGGGGGGTGTTGATCTAATCTTGTTATTCATGTTACCACAGTTTTTCTGCTGATTCCACCCTATAATTGCTTTACTCCCATTGATTTTTACCCTGGAGCTTTGTTGAGGACCTGTACAGTGCAGTGGCATGAGAAACTGGGGCCCTGTTTGGTGTGGTGGGACTAAGTGGTTCTGTCTTGTTTTCAGCTGGTTTCTGTTTGACCCTAGTGAAACAATTACTCTGGGTTGAAGTCTCAGCTGTGTAGAAATACCAGCAATTAAGTCACCCCGCCCATCAGGCAACAATTGGAAAAGGAAAATCAAACTTTCCTACAACAACACACCCAGGGCACCACCTGGATAGTCCTCAGGTGATTGGCTCAGTTCAAAAGGTCTAAATCAATTGTCTCAGTCAGCACCTGTCTCGGGTGGGTGAGTTTAAGAGATCTCTGGGAACTGGTGGTTCCCTCTTAGCCGACCGTCATCTCCTCACTCCTGTGTTGCAGAATCAGAACTGTCCAGCTGCAGTTCAGGTCCTGTCTGCATGTCTTGAGAAATCACCCAAGAATATGGACTTCTGGAGGGCAGGCCTTCAGACCTCAGAGTGAGAGTGGAGAGGAGTGCTGGGGGCTCCGAGTTTCAGCTTGTAATACCAAGATCATTGAGAGAAAATGAGCAAATAAACAGATGCAAAGGCTACCAGACACATAAGCCCTTGGATACAGAAACAGACAGAGACAGATAGACATACAAACAACACCCACGACAACAGCAACATGAAAACAACTGCAATAAAAATAGTGATAATTGTAAAATAATTGTTAAAAAAATAGAAAAAAGTGGTGTTCATAGAAAAGTTAAAAAAGAAGAAAGGAGAAATTAAAATTAGAAAAAATAGAAATAAAAAATATATCTATATAAAAAGTAATAATAAACAATTAACAAAAGCTCCTCAAAGAAAATGGTGAGGAAAAAAACAGAACAAAGCAAAAAAAGAAAAAAGAAAAATAAGGCACAAACTACAAAAATTTTATTCTTGTATGTAGAAATACACATATACACATCTATATGTATGATGTAGGGATCAACTTTCATGGGAATATATTCATACTGCAATATACTTTCTGGACACCAGGTGGCCCTGAGAGTGGTTCCCAGGCTCATACCTGATTCACAGTTTATACTGTTACCATGGTAACCACCTTCCATGGCTGATTGCCATTTTGGAGTTTCTGTAAAGTTTGTCACCTAAGTATTTTGTGACCTCGGCTGTTCTACTCCAGACAGCACTCGTGACAGACCTTCTCACTCAGTACAGGGGTTCATGCTTCTTAAATCTTTCCACTCTGCTCCCAGGATCTCCTGAAAACTGGCAACTGCATTCGGCTGTGGGTGAAGGTGCTGCTGGGTTCCCATGGTTGCTGGCAGGTCCCCGGCTGAAGTGGCTGTAGCCAGTTCTCGCACTGAAGCGGCTGTAGCCGTTTCCTGTGGCTGGAGTGCTCAGGGACCTTATTCTGAGCTTTATGGTTCAGAGTTTTCCTTTTGGATGGGAACCTGCCTCTTCACCACGCAGCCTGTCCGGCCAACCCCCTCCAACATTCTCCCCCAGGACTCCTCGGGCTCCTGGTGTGGGGGATGGTGCTGCCCTTTTGGGTAGTTGAAAATGTCTGTTTCTTGTGCGGGATTCCCTTCCCTTCAATTGTCCACAGGCTGCCCAGCTCCCCGTGGTTTTGACTGAATCTCCTTTCTGATGCCTCCGTCAGTTCAGGAATAAATACTCGTCAACTAGGTTTTGTCAGCATTTGCAAGCTGCTGTCCTCTGTAAGGGAGGGGCCTGCTGGTCAGCATGGCCTAGCAGGAAAGAATCTCTACAACAGAGTCTGATTTTAAATCACCCTTCATATATAGCAATCCGCCAGTTCGCTGAGCGTCTCACACCAATAAGCTGTCCATCCACAACTATAATCCACACACGGGGAAGGTTCCAACCACCTTTCCTCTCACATGATGGCTTAGGAGAGGTAGGGTACACATCCGTCCTGTCCGCCATCATGCTCCGCACCTCCACTTGTCTAACAACTGGCTATTTTTTGTTGCAGTTTGTCTGGTGCCGGGTTTCAACCTACCACCCTCGGTATATGGGACTGGCGCCCTACCCTTTGAGCCACAGGCAGTTCTCCAAAGATTTATTAATTTTACTTATCTTTTCAAACAACCCACTTTTCATTTCATTCGTCTTCTGAGTGGTCCTTTTGTCTCAATTTCAATTAATTCTGATCTAATTTTGGCTATTTCTTTCTTTCTGCTAGGTTTGGGATCAGACTGCTCTTCCTTTTCCAGTTCCTTGAGATAATTCATTAGGTTATTAATTTGTTCTGTTTTTGTTTTTAGTTTTATTGTTCTTGGATGTGGTAACTTAATGCAACAAATTTGCTTCTTAGTACCATTTTGCAGTATTTCAGAAGTTTTGATAGCTTGTGGCTTTATTATAATTTTGTCCTAGGAATTTAATGATTTTTTTTTTCTCCTTAACCCAGCTGTCATTCAGCATAAGGTCAATTAGTTTCCTTGACTTTGTGTGAGGATAAGAGATTTTCTTTGGAGTTCAGTTCTACTTTTATTCCATTGTGGTCTAAAAATATACAAGGTATAATTTCAATTATTTTACATTTGTGAGATTTTATTTGTTCCTAGGATATGATCAATTCCAGAGAAGTATACATTAAATGGCAAGCTGGAGTGGGGGAAGGGAGAAGGGAAGACAAGATAGTTGACTGAAGCCAGCTTTTCACAGAGGCTTCCATCCATAAGGAGAGTAACAGGACAGAAATTTAGCAAGTAAACTGGAGCATTAGAGCTGTACCAAGAGAGAAGATTGAAAAACACACACATCAACCCCGCTGAAGCGAGCTAAAACCCCAAGGATACAAACAAAAGGTACGAAATTCATCACCAAGTGTACGGGAGTCCCCTCCCACATGATAATGGCTCAAAGTGCCCCACAAACAAAAGAGCAGAATTCAAAGGTCCTCCCACTCCACTCCACAGGACAGACGCTCTAAAAACTAGACCTACTTCCCCTAATAGGGTGCCATGGCATTCTACTGCCAGGCATAAACAGTATATATCCTCTCCCTGCACTTCTGAGCTCCGAACACTCCCCTCCACTCTCACACTGAGGTCTGGGGGCCTGTCCACCAGTTGTCAAGACTCTTGGGTGATTTCTCAAGGGGTGTGGACAGGACCTACACTGCAGCTGGTTGGTGCTGATTCTGTGGCATGGGAGTGAGGAGAGGATGGTCAGCTGAGAGGGAAACACACTAAAGCAGCGGTGCCCCGAGACGCAGAGCAGCAGCTGCTTTTGGCAACAATACGGCTCACTCCCAGATATTCTGAAGCCACACCCCCTGTCTCCCTGGGCAATCAGAGGAGGCTGAAATCTCCTCAGGTGGCAACCACCATGGAACATATCTGGGATGGAAATGCAGGCCCCATGAGTAATGGGTTTGCCTGAGGTGGTACCGGCCTGGGTGGACCATCCAAAATAGAAAACACATGCAAAAAGCCAGAAAGTTCCCAGAGCAGGGCTGACACAGAGGACCACTTTATTGAGCCTAAGATGCACCCATCCCTCAGGGGATCGTCAGCCTATAGACAAAGGATGGCAGGAGGCTAGAATTGACAGCTAACCGAGTTCAAACCTGCAGAAGCAAAGACAGGGCCTGAAGCGCAGACTCTGGGAATTCAAAACAGCTTCTCTTCTGCAGGGGAACTTAGCAGAAACAGAAACAAATTCCCTCAAAGTTGTTCTGTTCTGTTCTGTCAGTAACTTCAATCAGGGGCAGGGCTGGAACTGAGTGAAAACCCCCCAGCCTCCATCAAGCACCCGAGGTTGTCAGGCCTCACCTACCCCTGATGGATAAATGCAGAGCAGAGTGGCCTGGCTTATCGGAAATAGATTTCCTTGTGATTCAGGCATGTGCAAACCACTAGAGTATCTGTTCACTAGAGGCAACTAGGTCACAGCCATGTGGGGCTATCAGTGACTGGGTGTGAAAGACATGCAATGTGGGGAAGGAGGCATCAACTTTCCCATAATAATCAATTTCCTGGGTGAGTCCTCCTGACTTCACGGAGCACTAGAGAAATTCATATCAGAGTTGTCACCACAACACTGCGATCCAGTTGCCAGAGACCTTTTAAACTCTCACACCTGAGACAGGTGCTAACTGAGACAATTTTTTTTTTACAATTTAGAGAGCTATTTTTTTTATCATTATTAAATCATACCTGTGTACATTAATGTGATCATGGGACACCATACACTGGATTTATAGACCGTTTGACAATTTTCATCACACTGGTTAACATAGCTTTCCTAGCATTTTCTTAGTTATTGAGTTAAGACATTCACACTCTACATTTGATTTGGACCTTTTGAACTGAGCCAATCACCCAAGGACTATTCAAGTGGTGCCCTGGGTGTGTGGTGGTAGGAAAGTTTGATTTTCCTTTTACAATTGTTGCATGTGGGGGGTGGGGTGACTTAATTGCTGGTACTTCTCCACAGCTGAGACTTCAACACACAGTAACTATTTCATTAGGGTGAGACAGAGATCAGCTAAAAACAAGACAGAACCACTTAACCCCCCACACCAAATAGGTCCACAGTTTCTCAGGCTGTAGCACAGTATAGGTATTTGACAAAGCTCTAGGGGAAAAATCAAACAGTGTAAAATAATCATGGGGCAGAATCAGCAGAAAAACTCTAGAAACATGAATAACCAGAATAGATAAACCCCTCCCCCCCCAAGGAAAGATATGGCAGATGTAACTAAAGATCCCATTCATAAAAAGCTAGCCAAGATGTTAGAAATCAAATTCAGAATTTACATTGCAAACAAGATTAATAGAATGGAGGAAAATTTGGAATTAGAAATTCAAGGAGCAATTCAAAAGTCAGAATTGGAAATTCAAGGAGAAATTCAAAAGTTGTCTCAAGAATTTAATGAATTTAAGACAAAACCACCAAAGATTTTGATGCACTGAAGCAATAATTTACAGCCCCCATGGATCTGAAAAATACAGAAGAATCCCTCAGTAACAAAGTGGAGCAAGCAGAAGAAAGGATTTTGGACATTGAAGACAAGCCTTTGAATGCTCCCAAACTCTCAAAGAGGAAGAGAAATGGAAAGAAAATATGGATCATTGTCTCAGAGAGCTCTGGGATAATTAAAAGAAGGCTAATATCCACCTCATTAGAATTCCTGAAACTGATGAAGTGGCCTTGAAAAGCACAGAGGCCCTTCTCCATGAAATTATGAAAGAGAATTTTCCATACATGCCAAGAGATTCTGAAATTCAGATAGCAGAGTATCTGAACCCCAGCACAACTCAATTCGAATAAGACATCCCTCAGGCATAACATGATTAATTTCACTAAAGTTAATATGAAGGAGAAAATTCTGAAAGCAGCAAGACATAAGAAATCCATTACCTACAAAGAGAAGAATATTAGAATGTCTGCAGATCTCCCTGCTGAAACATTTCAAGCCACAAGTGGGTGGTCATCGACTTTTAATCTTCCAAAGAAAAATAACTTTCAACCCCAGATCCTGTATCCAGCTAAACTGAGTTTCATTACAATGTAAAAATTAAGTACTTTAATGACATTCATATGTTGAAGAAATTTGACATAACCAAACCACCTCTTCAAGATATTCTCAGACCTATTGTCTGTAATGAGCAGCCCAATCCTCTACCACAAAAGTAAACTCAGTCAGAAACTTTTGATCAAATTTCAACTTCCACAGTGGCAAAAGGATTAAAAATGTCCACTGGATTTTCAAAAAACTCTATATCCAAAATTTTACCAGACTTATCAATATTCTCCATTAATGTGAACAGCTTAAACTGTCCTCTAAAGAGGCACAGGTTAGCTGACTGGATACAAAAACTCAGACCAGATATTTTCTGCATACAACAGTCACATTTTACCTTAAAAGATAACTATAGACTCAGGGTGAGAGAATGGTCGACCATATGGCAGGCAAAAGGAAATCAGAAAAAAGCAGGCATTGCAATTTTATTTGCAGATACAATACGTTTTAAAACAACAAAAATAAGGAAGGATAAAAATTGTCACTTCATATTTGTTAAGATTAATACTCAATATGATGAGATTTCAATTATGAACACTTATTCACCCAACCAGAATGCGCCTCAATTTATAAGAAAAACTCTAACAGACATGAGCAACTTCATTTCCTCCAGCTCCATAATAGTTGGAGATTTTAACACTCCTTTGGCAGTGTTGGATAGATCCTCCAATAAGAAGCTGAGCAAAGAACTTCTACATTTAAACCTAACCATCCAACATTTGGATTTAGCAGACATCTACAGAACATTTCATCCCAACAAAACTGAATACACATACTTCTCATCAGCCCATGGAACATATTCCAAAATTGATCACATCTTAGGTCACAAGTCTAACCTCAGTAAATTTAAAGGAATAGAAATTATTCCCTGCATCATCTCGGACCACTATGGAATAAAAGTTGAACTCAGTAACAACAAGAATTCGCATACTCATACAAAAGCATGGAAGTGGGGGGAGGAGACAAGATGGCTGACTGAAGCCAGCTTTCCACAGAGGCTCCCATTCAGAAGGAAAGTTAAAGGACAAAAATTTAGCAAGTAACCTGGTGTATTTGAGCTGCACTAAGAGAGAAGGTTGAGGAACGCACATCAACCCCAGTGAGGCGATCTGCAACCACAAGGATACAAACAAAACGTACAAAATCCATCACCAAGCTGACGGGAGTCCCCTCTCCCATGAGAACAGCTCGGAGTGCCCCACAAACAATCAGGCAGAGTTCAAAGGTCCTCCCACTCCACAAGACAGACCCTCTATAAACTGGAACTACCTCTCCTACTAGAGTGCCATGGTGTTGTCCTGCCAGGCATAAGACTGTGTGGAACTGTGTGTATTCTCTGACTGTGACTCTGAGCTCCCAGCACTCCCCTCCACTCAAACTGAGGTATGGAGGCCAGTCCCCCAGGTGCTCAGAGTCTTAGGTGATTTCTCGAGGGGTGTGGATGGTGCGTGGACTGTAGCTTGGCAGCGCTGGCTCTGAGACACGGGAACGAGGAGAGGACGGTCACCTGATAGGGAACCACACCAGAGTGGTGGTTCCCTGAGGCACAGTGTGGCAGCCATCTTTTGCAGACAATACAGCCAGGCATAAAACAGTGTAAAAGTGTATATATTCTCTACCCACAACCCTGGGCTCCCAGCACCCCCCTTCCACTGTCACTCCGAGTTCTGGAGGCCAGTCCCCCAGGAGTCCAGACTCTTGGGTAATTTTTTGGGGGGTGTGGACAGTACCTGGGCTTCAGCCGGTAAGTGCTGGCTCTGGGGTGCAGGAGTGAGGTGAGGACGGTCGGCTGAGAGGGAGCCACACTGGAGTGGCAGTTCCCTGAGGTGTGGTGCTGCAGCCGTATTTTGGCAACAACACACCCAGGCATAAAACTATGTGGAACTGTGTGTATTCTCTGCCTGCAAAACTGGGCTCCCAGTGCTCCCCTCTGCTCTCACTCTGAGATCTGGAGGCCTGTCCCCCTGGAGTCCAGAATATTGGGTGATTGCTCGAGGGGTGTGGACAGTGCTGGGGCCACAGGCGGTGAGTGCAGAAGCTGGGGCGTGGGAGCCGGGAGAGGACGGTTGGCTGAGAGGGAGCTGCACCAGAGCAGCGGTTTTCTGAGGCATAAAACAGCAGCCCTCTTTTGGCAGCAATATGGCTCACTACTGGATATTCTGAAGCCACATCCCCTGTTTCCCTGGGCAACCAGAGATCATGAGTAAAGGACTTGCCTGAGGCAACACCCACTTGCAAACCATGGAAACTCCCATGGCAGGGCTCACCCAGATGTCGGCTTTACGGAGCCTAAGATGCACCTGGCCCTCAGAGGATCATCAGCTTATAGACAAAGAAAAGCAACGTGACAGAACTGACAGCTAACCAAATACAAGAGCAAAGACAAGCTAATTTGGAACTCAATTCAGCTTCTCTTCTGCAGGGGAACCACAAAGTTGTTCTGTTCTGTTCTGTCAGTAATATTAATCAGCAGCGAGACTGGACCTGAGTGAAAAACACCCAGACCTTCCTCAAACATTCAAGGTTGTCAGGCCTCACCTCCTCCTGCTAGAGAGAGGCAGAGCACAGTGGCCTGGCAGACTTCCTTGTGATTCAGGCAGGTGCAAACTCCTGGAGTATTGGTTCACTACAGGCAACTGGGTCAGCCAACTGCATGGCTGTCAGTGACTGGGTGTGACAGTGGTGCAAGGTGGGGAAGGAGGTATCAACCCTCCAAGACTGATCTATTGGCTGGGTGGCTCCTCCTGACTCCACGCAGCACTGGAGCAATCCACATCAGAGTAGTCACTAGACCCTGTGATCCAGTTCCTAGAGACCTCTTGAACTCTCTCACCTGAGACAGGTACCGACTGAGACAATTGATTTGGACCTTTTGAACTCAACCAATCGCCTGAGGACAAATCAGGTGGTGCTCTGGGTGTGCGGTTGTAGGAAGGTTTGATTTTCCATTACCAATTGATGCCTGTGATGGGCAGGGTGACTTAATCGCTGATATTTCTCCACAGCTGACACTTCAATCCAGAGTACCTGTTTCACTAGGGTCAAACAGAAACCAGCTAAAAACAAGACAGAACCACATAGCCCCACCACACTAGACAGGTCCTCAGTTTCTCAGGGCACAACACCGTACGGATCTTCAACAAAGCCCCCGGGGAAAAATCAAAGGGAGTAGAACAACCATGAGGTGCAATCAGCGAGAA
>CAUYPK010064345.1:0-13638 GCA_963574355.1 Loris lydekkerianus
ATAAGGGTAGCAGGGGAAGAAGGTAGGGTGAAAAACAATGTAGGCCCGTCCACAGGGGATTTTCTAGAATTTCTTTTCTTCTCTTTTCTAGATCTTCTTGGAGTGTTTTGATCTTGTTTTGCACGATCTCAGATCTTTTGGCATAAAAGTAGTAGGTTTATTACAAAAATAAGCTCTCTCCAGCTCTCCTGCTCTCACCCCTCACTGTGGTGTCATCTCCACCATGTTATTATACAACAAACAGCCCTCACCAGATGCAACTCTTCACCTTCAGACTTTCCAGATTGAGAACCATGAGCTAAACAAACTTCTTTAAAAAAATAAATAAATAAATTACCCAATCTATGGTGTTCTATTACAGCAACAGAAAATGGATTAAGACTCTTCTAATTGTCTTTTCCTCAGCTATCATGTAAGAAATCAACTATCCAGCATGGCTCCTGGTGCTAAGGAGTCTTGAGCTTTAGAGGACAGTCTACGTAGGTTAAATTATATAAATTAACTGACTATAAATGCGCAGAGTTGTTTTTTATAAAAATATTTTATAAATTCTTGAAGGTCTTGCTAAGAGGAATAGAATAAAGACAGGATCACACTCATTTCTGATATTGATAACTTATATTTTGGTTGGGAAGAAATGTACCCAGTCTGGAATACTATGTAATCAAGATAAGACAAGTACAATTTGCTCTGTACTTTCCATGTGTCATACTGGAAACATAATGTTTTTACCCACCCTGTGAGATAAGTATTGTCTCATTTTGCAGATGAAAAAACTGAGGTTCAAAAGGAAAAGTAATTTGTTCAGTCTTCACATTGCCATTAAGTGGCTACACACACATTGGATTCTCCAGCTACATCACACTGCCAAGTAGTACAGATGTGTCTTGAAGAGATACAGGAAAAGTACATCAAATGTTTTATTCAGAATAGGAATTCACTGGGTAGTTTCATGGAAGGAATAAAGTCAACATAGTTCCAAAATCTGAGCTCTTCTACCCTCCATGACTGTACTAATCCCTGTCTAAGTAGTTTCTAATTCTTTGTTTATGTACTTCACACTGTAACACCAATCCCCACCTTTGTGAAAACTATGATTTCTTCTTTGACAACTGCCATTTCACATGCCTGGTTGCATGCAATCACTCTGAACCCATGACTCTTCTCATCCAGAAGATGTACTCCTTCACCACTGCCAAAATCCCCAGCCAGGAAGACCTTGCTCTAGGAAGCAGCATAAACTATCCTTCTGTGCATAATCCCATTGCATCTAAAATGCTGTTGTTATAAAGACTACACATTCATAGCAGTAAATAAGAAGGGCAAACACCTTCAATAAGAATAGTAAGAATTGGTTAGGGAATTTAAAAAGGAGTTTAAATTTCTTGTTTTGACTTTTCTAGCTATGTAAGCATGAAAAAATCTCCCCACATCTTGAACTTCAGAATTGTATGGATTAAAAAGAAATCATGGTATCATAATGTATTGGAAGCACTGACAAAGGGCCTAGGATATAGTAGGTGTTCAAAAACTTAATCCATTACACCAAAGAGGAACATACCTTCAGGCAGGGAGATTAACAAATGTCTAAACCATATGTACAGTTCAAGTGCCATATAATTAAATGGAGTTTCTGTAATGGGGAGGGCCCAGGGCCAAACTTGCTGTCACCCTGAAGAGGAGACTCCTTGACCATATTAAATACCTTTTTAGTTTCTACCAGAAACCAATAATTTGGTGAGGGGATGAAAAAAATGAATCTTTCTCATTTGTTCCCATGAATTTAGCTTATATTTCTGATATTTGACTCTTGTCACAGATTTAATCTTTTTCTATTTAATCTGTATCCATCTGTCTTGGATCTCCTGACCTTGTTCTGCTCCAGTTACTAGCCATTTTCAGCCCCCAGTTTGTCATGAATCTAGATTCCTCAGAGTGATTAGTGTTTAAACATTATTTCTTTCCAGACTAACACTAACTTTTTTTGGTGACTCCTTGTTTGAGTGCCTGGTGATCTATTTTGTGCCTTTGGCCAACTCAATCTCCAGTCCTGGTTCCTTTTATTCCACATTGCCCATGACCTGCCCAGTTCTTATGTCAAGCCTAGGCTTTTATTGTGCCATATAGGATTATGACTTTTAGCCCTATCCTGCTCATGGTAATTCTTAGATTCCCTGGCATAAGCAAAGGAGGTATCAATGCCGGCTTTCCATTCATTCTTGGGAATCTATAACACATTCCTCTGGGCATCTGACCAGAATGTGCAGAATCATTCCTTGTATTGTTTCATCTCCTAATATCTATAACCCGCAACCTCTCTTCCTTCAAGCACAGAATATTGTGATCTGGAAATCACCAAAAACATCCATATTTGGCTATTCTCTAGGTTACAGACTTTGATAAAATAGCAATGACAATCTTGAAGTATCAGTGACCTTCTGCATGGAAAGAACAACTCTTGGAATGAAATGAAAAGGTGTATATGGTCATTAGTATAAATTCTTTGGATAATTATTTTCATGGATCATCCAATTCTTATACTGTGCTGGGTAGTTTCATGGAGTCAACATAGTTCCACAATCTTAGCTCTTCTATCCTTCATGACTGTACTAATCCCTGTACCACACTGCCAAGTAGTACAGGGTTGAAGAGATATAAGAAAAGTACATCAAATGTTTTATTCAGAATGGGAGTTCACTGGGTAGTTTTATGAAGGAATAGAGTCAACATAGTTCCAAAATCTTAGCTCTAATCAATGAGATTGATTAGAAGATAGTGGAATGAGCACAGGTTTTAGAGTTAGGTTATGCTATAATTTTTTTTTTCCAAAATATATACTGATACCCACCTTGAAGGGTTAATGTGAATTGCATCGTTTCCTAGGGTAGATAAAACAAAGTAGTCCAAAGTGGCTGGCCATAGAGAACACAAATTTATTCTTTTGCCATTCTGGAGACTGAGGTGTCAGGTGGGCTGGTTGCTTCTGGAGGCTCTGAGAAATTGTCCCAGGCCTCTCTTTTAGCTTCTGATGGTTGTGGGCAATCCCTGGCTTGTAACCCAGTATGTGGTTGTCACCAGACACTCTGCCTCTGTCACCACATGGCATTCATCCTGTGTGTACCTGGGCACCTCTGCATTCCTACTTTCCCTTCATCTAAGGACACGGGTTATTGGAATAGGGCCCCTTCTAATCCAGCATGAGCCCATCTTAATTACATCTGCAAAGACCCTGTTTCCAATTAAGGTCACATACTGAAGTTACAGGTGAACGTAAGTTTTGAGGGGACCTTATTCAACTCAGAGTATGAATATTAGTGAGAACAATTATAAAACACTGAGCAGAATATCTAGCACATAATTATGGCTTAAAAGAACTAGTAATTATTGTTACTTGTGGCTTACTAAATTGCCTGATTAGCACTGAGGAATGCTAGAGAGGCCCAGAGGAATTATCACAACCATGTCATTATATCTTTTTCACTATGTTTTTTTTCTCCAACCTCATATATTTTAAACTCTGTGCTAAAGGCAAGTAAATTCAATCTGAAATCAGTCAGTTTAGTTTCATGTAAGTCAAATTAGTACCACTGAAAAATAAGCAAGGAATTAGCAGAACCCTGCAATGTCTTGAATTAAATTTTGTCCCAAATTGCACTGCCATTTGTCTGATTGCTCGTTAGTAAAGGGAGGATCCATCACTGCTGCAGAGGAAGCTGTGGGAATTTTGTTTGTTTGTTTTAAAAGCATGCTACCTTCTGCTTAGTCTTCATGGAGTCCATAGATGGTATTTCTCTGTTCCTTTCATAAATATTGTCTGGGTAATAAAATTAAAATTGTAACCTTTATTAGCTATAGGGGTTTTGAGGAAAAAAAATAAAACCCCCACCCACCAAGAGTTAACTGTGGTTGTGCTGAGATATAGGCCACTGATCTGGAAGAAGCAGGAGAATCAATCCCTCTAGGAAAGGACTTCACCTTTGTGGACTTGCTGCTGCTCTGCCTCCCAAGTCAATTCCTAATTTGCTCCCCAATTCTTTCAAATCATCTATTACTTCTCCAAATATTAAAATTGCCTTTACGAGGCATCCAGATTCAAAATTCAGCCTACACTATTTTCATGTCTGACAAATATTATTCAGCTTGAAACAGTGAAGGGAATCCTGCCATATGTGTAACAGCAGGAATGTAGCTGGAGAACATTGTGCTAAGTAAAATAAGCCAGGCACAGAAGGACAAATACTGCCTGATTTCATGAATATGAGGCATTGAAAATATTCATACTTCATGGAAATAGAGTAGGATGGTGATTTCCAGGGGCTGGGGTGGAGGACGAGGAAATCAGGAGCTGCTGTTCATGGCTATTAAGTTTCAGTTATCCCAGATGAACAAGTTCTAAAGATCCATGGCACAGCATTGTGTCAGTAACTAATGACGCTGCACTGTACATACAAAAACTCCTTAAGAGGGCAGATTTCATGTGAAGTGTTCTTACCATACACACACAAAAATAGCCTCCATTACTTCATTGTCCAATAATGTAAAACTGATCAAATAAAATACAAACCATAGTATAGCTCCAGAATTCAATTGGTAAAAAGAATTGCCTATATGACAATAAGAACTTGTTGACTACATAACAAAGACATTTTTGAATGATCAATACTACCAGCCATTGTTATAAAAGCCTTATACATATTATTTAATAATCATAACACTTTTTCCTATAAATCAAATATCCTTACGATTCTCATTTTCAAATAAAGAAATTAAATCCATAATGAATAAGTAATTTGCCCAAGTCACACAGTTGTTAAATTGTATAGCTTAGAAAAGGCATGGAGAGGGAGGGAAGGTACAGAAGATGTGTAGAATATAGTGTCAGCTTCTAAAAAGGGAAATTACAAAGCAAAAATTTATGGTATTATTTGATTTTATAAAAACTGAAAGGAGATAGATTATATTTTTAGAATATGCTCTCAAAAAAATATAAAAAATAGTTAAGAGGGTTAATTCTGGAATATGAAAATAAGAGGCAGAGATATTCAATTTTTTACTTTATAAAGGTCTTACTGTTTTATATTTTTCAAAACGAGTATGCTTTAGAATAAACAAATAAGGAAAAATTGTTCTAATTCCCTACTTTGATATTATATATTATCTGTCTGTAGAATATTGTATGTTATACTATAAGACATTTTGAGGTCAGGTGGTGATTAGTTAGATAAATTTCTCCCAGTCCCTTATTGTTTTTATGAATCAAGTGAGACTATGACTTGATGAAAAACTCCATACTTGCATTGTTGTCTTTGTTTTACTGTTCTGTAAATTCCTCTTTACTTTTTCTTTTTCCCCCTAATAATTTATTCCATGACAGGCTGCCTCTAATCCACTTTGAGGGTCATTATGAAAAACAGATAGCTGATATACACTTTTGCATTCACCAAATGAATGTGGTGGAAAACATAGTTTAACACATCATACCATACTTTCTCTTTCAGAAAAAAATGACAAAAATATTTCTATAGATTCAATATTTAGAAATGTTTTACTCTACTGAGTAAGTGCCTTGGTCTTATTGTGTGGACACATTGAGATAGTTAACCATCATTGTGTGCTTCATGATCTTCCAGAAATCTTAATGATGTATCTATTTCCTATCATTAGGAAATAGATAATTTCCTGGCAGAATGTGCTTTGTCTACTAATCACTCTCTTGGTTTCATCTTATTTATCTCCCTTTCATTCCTCCAGATTTGTTGACTTATTTTTTTAAACCCCAATTTTATTGTTTTATTTGATAACTGCCTTACATCCTTTTTGGTTTTGTTTTCTTTTTTAATTAAACCATAGATGCATACATTAATGCACTTATGGGATACAATGTGCTGGTTTTATATACAATTTGAAATACTTACAACAAACTGGTTAACATGGCCTATAAAAAGGCAAAATAAAATGAAAAACCTTTAAATAATAAAAGTTAATAAACATTCTGGTATAAATATCTTTGTTATAATGTGATTTTTGGTCTTCTGGGTATAGACCTAGTAGAGGAATTGTAGGATCGAATGGCAAGTCTATTTTTAGATCCCTAAGTGTTCTCCAAACTTCATTCCAAAAGGAACGTATTAGTTTGCATTCCCACCAGCAGTGTAGAAGTGTTTCCTTTTCTCCACATCCACACCAACATCTCTGGTTTGGGGATTTTGTGATGTGGGCTAATCTTACTAGAGTTAGATGATATCTCAAAGTAGTTTTGATTTGCATTTCTCTGATGATTATTTTTTATTTTTTATTAAATCATAGCTGTGTATATTAATGCAATCATGGGGCACCATACACTGGTTTTACATACCATTTGACATATTTTCATCACACTGGTTAACATAGCCTTCCTGGGATTTTCTCAGTTATTGTGTTAAGACACTTACATTCCACTTTTCCTAAGTTTCACATATACCCTTGTAAGATGCACCGCAGGTGTAATCCCACCAATCACCCTCCCTCCATCCATGTTCCCCCCTCCCTCCCCTCCCTCTTCCTCTTCCCCATATTCTTAGGTTATAACTGGGTTATAGCTTTCATATAAAAGCCATAAATTAGTTTCATAGTAGGGCTGAGTACATTGGATATTTTTTCTTCGATTCTTGAGATACTTTGCTAAGAAGAATATGTTCCAGCTCCATCCATGTAAACATGAAAGAAGTAAAGTCTCCATCTTTCTTTAAGGCTGCATAGTATTCCATAGTGTATATATACCACAATTTATTAATCCATTCATGGATCGATGGGCACTTGGGCTTTTTCCATGACTTAGCAATTATGAATTGGGCTGCAATGAACATTCTGGTACAAATATATTTGTTATAAAGTAATATTTGGTCTTCTGGGTATATACCTAGTAGAAAAATTATGAGATTGAATAGCATATGAAAAAATGCTCATCATTCTTAATCATCAGAGAAATGCAAATCAAAACTACTTTGAGATATCATCTAACTTCAGTAAGATTAGCCCATATCACAAAATTCCAAGACCAGAGATGTTGGCGTGGATGTGGAGAAAAGGGAACACTTCTACACTGCTGGTGGAAATGCAAATTAATACATTCCTTTTGGAAAGATGTTTGAGAACACTTAGAGATCTAAAAATAGATCTGCCATTCAATCTCATTTCTCTGATGATTAAGGATGATGAGCATTTTTTCATATGACTGTAGGCTGTGCGCCAGTCTTCTTCAGAGAAGTTTCTCTTCAAGTCATTTGCCCACCCTGAGATGGGATCACTTGCAGCTCAATTCATAACTGCTAAGTCATGGAAGAAGCCCAAGTTCCCATGACCCATGAATGGATTAATAAATTGTGGTATATGTACACCATGGAATATTATGTGGCTTTAAAGAAAGATGGAGACTTTACCTCTTTCATGTTTACATGGATGGAGCTAGAACATAGTCTTCTCAGCAAAGTATGTCAAGAATAGAATAAAAAGTATCCAATGTACTCAGCTGTACTATGAAACCAATTTATAGCTTTCATATGAAAGCTATAACCCAATTATAGCCCAAGAAGAAGGGGAAAGGGTGGGGAGTGGGGGGAGAATGGGTAGAAGGAGGATAATCGGTGGGATTACACCTACGGTGCATCTTATAAGGGTACATGTGAAATTTACTAGGGGTAGAATATAAATGTCTTAACACAATAATTAATAAAAAGCAGTGAAGGCTATGGTAACCAGTTTGATGAAAATATTTCAAGTTGTATATAAAACCAGTACATTATACTCCATGATTGCATTAATGTACATAGCTATGATTTAATTAAAAAAAAAAAAAAAGTTAATTTACATATGTTGGTTTAAAAAAACATGTTAAATTATGCCTGGCTGAATTTAAATACCTGTGATTTCCAAGAATGGAAAAGCAAATAAATATCTAACATATCAATATTAATATGAAACCACTCTATAAACAACTACATGCTCACATGAAAGAAGAAGAGAAGTATATACTAGTGGGGAGGAGGGAAAGGGGAAAGAGGAGGACTGAGGGTAATTGGGAAGCTCTCACCTAATGGGCACAATGTAAGGGTATAGAGCACACCCCCTTGGTGAAGTGCTCAACTACCACTTGAACTTTACTTTAGAAATGAAAACAATGTAACCTAAACATCAGTATCCTCATAGCAATCTGAAATTAAAAATAAATAAATAAATTCCTGTGATTTCTAATATGGCTATTTAAAAAAAGTTTAATTATGCCCTTTTCCAATACAGTCATCAGATCCTATTCAGAGTGTTGTATGAAATCTTAGAATTTGAAAGAAGAGATGAGACTGAAAAATAAAAATCACAATTTTAAAAAGTCATATAGAGACCTAATTTTACAAGGGCTTTTTAGGCATTCTGCAGGGAAAATTGCACATAGCTATTATCTTCCCATAGAAATTTAGAATTATGAATGAAAGTTTTACTACACCCAAATCAAGCAGTTCTGTATCTAAGGATTGAAACCAAGAGTACTACTGTGATTCTAAAAATAAATGGTTTATTCAGTCCCAGTTGAAATATGTATTGAAAACTATAACAGGGATCATGCCTCTTTGAGGTAATCAGAGGCCGATTCCCAGGAGCCAGGAGGGTTTAAAAACCCTCTGAATTATCAATAAATCAAAAAGTTGTTTTTTTGAAAAGGTCAAAAAATAGATAAACCTTTGGCTAACCTAACCAGAAAAAAAGAGGAAAATCTCTAATTTCATCAATCACAAATGGTAAAGACAAATTAACAACAGACTCCTCAGAAATTCAAAAAATCCTTAATGAATATTACAAGAAACTCTATTTTCAGAAATACAAAAATCTGAAGGAAATAGACCAATACTTGGAAGAACATCACCTTCCTAGAGTAAGCCAGGACGAAGTGGAAATGTTAAACAGGACTATATAAAGTTCTGAAATAGCATGAACTATACAAAATCCCCCCCAAAAGAAAAGCCCAGGACCAGATGGCTTTACGTGAGAATTCTACCAAACCTTTAAAGAACTAGTACCTATATTACTAAACCTTTTCCAAAATATAGAAAAAGACCAACCAGTCTTGAAATTTCTAGTTATACCTTCAGAGAAAGTAATATTATACAAAGCAAATTAAAGAGCCAGGAAAAAGTATGGGAACAAGTTTATGTCAGAGGAATAAATGGTAGCAATTGAAAATGAGCCACCTGTTTCTCATTAAGTAAACAAGTGATGTGGCATATAATTCAGTAGCTGAAAAATGTATTTTGCATCCCAGGGTCTTTTATAATACTAGCCTTCTAGGCTGTTGAAAGTGATAGCAAGGAAACAATGTACCAGAACTGTCTTTTACAGAATCTTCAGCATGATGCAGAGGGATCATCAAAAACAAAGTCATTTGTCAGGTGATTATAGACAATGCTTCCTCTATTTTAATCCTAGAGTTAGCAGGGAAGGAAATGCATAACAGCCATAATTAATAGAGATTATGTCTTTTACGCTTTTGCTAGAGTAATGATTCTAACACTTTAGTATGAATCAGAATTACCAAGAAGGCTTGTTAAAACAAATGTTGTCAGTCCTATCCCCAGATAGTGATTCGGTAGATTTGGGATAGTACCTCAGACTTTGCAATTGTAGCAAGTTCCCAGTGGGTGCCACTGATGTTGATCCAGAGGCCACAATCTGGTTACTATTGTGTTAAGGAATCCATTAAAGAATAGAGGTGAAGTTTTCAGAAGGTTTAAAAAAAAACTACTATGACAATTAAATTGATGTGTAAGCACACATAGTCATGCAACTTAAATAATTTTATGTAATTAGAAAACTTAATTTGCCTCAAATTTTAATTGGATTATGTACAACCGAAGTAAATATATATATACAACCTGAACATCAAACAGTTCAATTAATAGTTTTAGCCCATAACAACCTTTACTACTGCTATGTGTTGGATATTCAATCCTCCAAACCTCATGTGTAAATTCAATCCCTAATGTTGGAAGTGTGCTTATTGGATGACTGTGGATAATGAAGGCAGAATCCTCACAAATGAAATGGTGCCATCTTGCACTAATAGTAAGTGCTCTCATATTAGTTCCTGACAGAGTTCACCTGACAGCTGGTTACTAAAAAGAGCTGGTACCTTCCCTTTCTCCCTCTTGCTGTCTCTCTTACTATGTGGGATCTACATACAGCTCCCCTACACCTTCCACCAGGAGTGGAAGCAGTACAAGAAGTTCACCAGAAGCAGATGTGGCAGCATCCTTCCTGTGCAGCCTGCAGAATTGTAAACCAAATATAAACCTCTTTCCTTATAAATTATGCAGCCTCAGGCATACCTTTATAGACTAAGACAACTGTAAACACCCACATAGTATGTGCATATGCACATAGATAGAACTATTTGTTGGTGTGCATTTATATTAATGCTTCACCAAGAAATCACTCTCCTTTCTAATGAAGTTTGTATGAAATTCTAAGGAGAATAAATGTAAGCAAAAAGGCATGTGAATGTGAAACACACATGGCCCTTTACATCACATGCAAATAAAAAAAGAACAAAAGCCACTAGTGGGCAGACTAGGAGATTTAGGAAGACAAAAAAGCAGGTGGTTCCTTATCATCCTTTTACTTTTCTTAAAAGCAAAAACAATGCTTGTTGTCCATGTAGCATGATGTCTTTTATTAATTACATAGTGAAGGAATACTGCTTCACTTCTCAGAAAAACAAAGTGCCATGGTATTTATATTTCTGTGGAATGGTGAAGCTACATGTAATTCAACCATTCCAGAGTCTACTCTTTAAACAAATAACTGGCTAAACAATTGCTGGTGGATTAGTGGAAAGTAATAGTAGGACACATCCATTGTACAAAAGTAGACAAAGCTGGACCTTAAATAGGAAAGCCATGCCTGTTGCAAGAACTAATTCAAATAAAAAAGAAATTCTACTAGCAATACACAATTTTCTAGAAATTAGCATAAAAAGTCATAAACTGATAAAATTGTTTGTCAGCAGATGCGTGAATGAAGAGAGACTATTTTCTAGAAATAGCGAAGTCTCATTTCAAATGCATGACCAGATATTCCGACATGGCTAAAGGTCAAAAAATAGTAAGGCATTGTCTGAGAAGCTTAGGAGAACTAAAGAAATAAAATCTGAAACAGATGAGACAATTTTGTCACATTAGAAAATGTTTCTCTAGGTATTCATATGATGGTTAGATGACTGAAGTGATAGGTCCCTGCTAATGAATTGGAGTCACTATTTTGGTTGCCTGATTTAGTTGAACAAGGTGAGCTCTCCCAAATAATGCTGCCTATCCTGGGTGTGTATTTTATTATTTATTAGTAGTATACATACATGTTATACAATAATTTCTTTAATGCTTGTAACATACTGTTTTTCAGATTACATATGGGCATATAAGGGAAGAGTCATATCTGGATGTGCTTGCATTGCTAGTAGTAATGATTTAATAAGCTTAAAACCAATATTCAATTATTAGTTATAAGTAGGTTGGGAACTGAATTAAGAAAATGATTGCAGATGATGGGCAAAAGGGACAGAGACAGGAGAGAAGTGGATCAGCAAAACCAAAAGCCTGTGCAAAACATGTTGCTGAAGGCCTGGCCCCTTTAAGAATCTAGAGGTTGTATTGCTGAAATTTCCCCACTACCCTAATGCAACTCTGCTGCAGAGGTCACTGAGCAGGAAAAGTTTCCCACGTGGGGCTGCCCTCTCAGGGAGAGTGAGTGCTTTGGGGGAATTAGAGAATGCAGAATATTTAAACCTCAGTAAAGACAGCAAGAATTTCTCTGGACTAGATAAACACAAAATATCTCTTTTTTTCTGTCTCCTTGGTATGGTCAGAAGCATGAGTCCTTCTGAGCACAAGACTTCTTGAGTGTTAATTGTCACTCCTGTGATTTGTGTTTGTGGCCTAATTGGGGTCTTCTCTAACATCCTTCTCCTGGATTGTGTTACCTGTCCCATGTTCTGTTTGTATTAAGATCATAAATAACTTACAGCAATAATAGTAAAAGGTAAATCAGTATAATTAACATAACTAGTTTAAAACATGGTTGCATTAGGGAATGCAAGCTCAGCAAGAATTATGATGTAAATATTTTGGCTTTCCCCTACTAGAGTATGAAATAATTATACAGCTAGAGTCTTGGTCTTTGCTGAAGCCTCACAATAAGGACCAAAGATTCCCTTGGCCCATACTGTTCTTAAAATTTTACATCTGGGTCTGTCTTTTCATTTTCCTTCATTCTCTTGTTTCCACCAAGCACTGGAAAAGAACCACTATGTAGTTTGGGGCTGGTTCCCCAACACTGTTTACTATGCTGTGGATATTACCCATAAACAATTAGACCTAATCCCTTTAAAACCAAGGAAATCATAGTCTAGAACAGGTGTTGGCAAACTACCACAAAGCAATGTTGAAATTGGGTGTACTTTCATATTGCCTAAGAGCTTAGAATGTGTTTTATTTTAATTGGTTATTAGTATATTTAATGCAACAGGCATATAATGTAGCCTGCAAAGTTAACATGTTTAATAAATGGCACATTACTTAAGAAGTTTGCAAACACTTGGACTATGGACTTTTTTTCTTTTCTTAAGACAGAGTATCACTTTGTCGCCCTCAGTAAAGTGCTATCACATCATAGCTCACAGCAACTTCAAACTCTTGAGCTCAAGCAATTCTTGTGTCTTGGCCTCCTGAGTAGCTTGGACTACAGGTGCCTGCCACAACACCCGGCTATTTTTAGAGACAAGAGTCTTGCTCTTTCTCAGGCTGGTCTCAAACCTGTGAGCTCAAGCAATCTATCCACGTCAGCCTCTCAAAGTACTAGAATTACAGGCATGAGCCACTGTACCTAGCCTGACATTTCTTTCTTTTTTTTTTAATCGTTGAAGATTCATTGGCGGTACAAGAAACCAGGTTACACTGGTTTCACTGGTTACACTGATACAATCAGGTTACACTGATTGTATTTCTTAAATAAAGTCCCTCTTACAATCGAGTCTTGCCCTCAAAAGTTGTGGCACACACCAGGGCCTCACTCTCCTCCCTCCTTTCCTCACCCCTCCCTCTTTCTTTCTCTCTCTTTTCTCCCCTTCCCCCACACCCACAGTGTCCTTAATTGTCCTCATATCAAAATTGAGTACATAGGATTCATGCTTCTCCATTCTTGTGTTGCTTTAGTAAGGATAATGTGTCCCACTTCCATCCAGGTTAATACAAAGGATGCAAAGTCTCCATTTTTTTAATGGCTGAATAGTATTCCATGGTGTACATATACCACAGTTTGTTAATCCATTCCTGGGTTGGTGGGCATTTAGGCTGTTTCCACATTTTGCCGATTGTAAATTAAGCTGCAATAAACAGTCTAGTGCAAGTGTCCTTATGATAAAAGGATTGTTTTCCTTCTGGGTAGATGCCCAGTAATGGGATTGCAGAATCAAATGGAAGGTCTAGCTTGAGTGCTTTGAGGTTTCTCCATACTTCCTTCCAGAAAGGTTGTACTAGTTTGCAGTCCCACCAGCAGTGTAAAAGTGTTCCCTTCTCTCCACATCCATGCCAGCATCTGCAGTTTTGAGATTTTGTGATG
>CAUYPK010064349.1:0-41119 GCA_963574355.1 Loris lydekkerianus
ATTGAGAACCCAATGAGAACACCAGAATGGGTCAAGGACACATTGAGAACCCAATGAGAACACCAGAATGGGTCAAGGACACATTGAGAACCCAATGAGAACACCAGAATGGGTCAAGGACACATTGAGAACCCAGTGAGAACACCAGAATGGGTCAAGGACACATTGAGAACCCAATGAGAACACCAGAATGGGTCAAGGACACATTGAGAACCCAATGAGAACACCAGAATGGGTCAAGGACAGTCACTTTCCGTTTACCCTGCTCCTAGAGCACAGCTTCTCCGGAGTCTGGTCAAAAGCCTGAAATATTTCATAGGGCATCTCCTTTCTGGATAAGCCTTAAAGTGAGAGTTTTGTCTTGTCTTGTCTTGTCTTGTCTTGTCTTGTCTTGTCTTGTCTTGTCTTTCTTTCTTTCTTTCTTTCTTTCCTTTTGTGTGTCTTCTGAGAATTACCTTATTGCTTAGCTTTTTAGCCTCTGACGAGCCACCTGGTTTTGATTTTCCAGATTCTTGCCCTATGTGGGTGCGGTTTCAGAGTGAACATAGCAGGGAATTGTGTACACAATGTTGAACTTGCTTCTGTGCAATCTCCTTTTCGTTAGGATCACGATCCCTTAAGTCCTGAATGCTGTGATATCCCTGAGCACAGTTTAAGTCTCTCTGGGCCAAAGAAACTGCCATAAGCCTTCACCTCCTGCTTTCTGCCCAGCCTCTTACAGATGTGAGTCTGGAAGTGCCTTCAGGGGAAAAGCCTGGTGTTCCAGTAAGAATTACTCTCATGTCTTTCTCTTTTCTCTGGGACTTTGGTCCCTTGATTTCTATTTGTGTTGGATTATTCTGATGCTTTTAAACAACCAATCCTGCAATCCTTCCAGCAGCTCTCTTGTTATTGTGGATAGGCAGACTATTCAAACAGCAACAACTCTGTTATTCCTGGTAGCAGATTTCAGCCCTGAATTCCTGTCTCTAAAAGTTGGTTTTGGGAGAGTGAAGCAACTTACTATGTCCCGAATAGTATAAAATCTCCTTGAAATTTGTGAGCAATTATCTCCTTTTATTGCCAGCTTTAGGGTGTCATCTGCAGTTCTAATACTGTATAAAATACTTGTTTACAATTTTCTAAGCATTGTGACTAAAGCATAGAAGCACATGGAAAAAGAAATGAGTCCTTGGGTCTCAGCCTAGCACCCCATAGATGAGAGGTTAGTTTTTATATCCTATCATATAAAGTATAATAAAAGGCAATACAGAGTCCCAGCCTTCATTTATGTCCTAAACATTTTAAATTACTTCTCTACCCATATTGTTTCATACAATATTTGATGTTTAGAGAAAACCACTCCCTTGACCAAGGCTCTCCCTATCAGAACTATCTGCACTCCATAACATCTTCGGCTGTAGTAGTCCTGTTTTTCTGACAACTTTTGTTACTGTCCTGTAAAAGATTACAAATGTAGGTATGTGGTATACATGATAATAAATCATGAATTGGTGGGATAAGGTAACAGCTTGTCAACATTTGGAGATGCGGATACTTGATATTCTCTCAAGGAAAATTTGCATCCACATTTTAAGCCAGAAAGCCACTGGAATAACTGTCTAAAGAACAAACATTATACAGTCAGATTTATTTTAAAAAGTAAATAAATAGAAAGAATTCTAATGGACAGCTTTTTAGATTTCCAGGGTGTTGTTAAGAATTGTGTACAAATGGAAATGTTTTTGTACTGATCCTCACCACAACCAATGAAATCTCAATTACAACGAACTACAGAAGGGATCATATATGGTACCTTAAGGGGTTTAGCGCTTGTCCTAGAAAGCTAATAATAACTATTAAGATGAATGTTCTCAAATACTTACAATATTATTAAACATAATACTTCAAGTATTCCCCTAAACATGTGTTCTGTTTCCTATGAACTCATAACAACCATTTGAGTTACTCACTGTTGTTTGTCCCGTCTCATAGAAGAGGTAACCAAGGCTGGATAGGTTAAGTGGATCATTCAAGGTCACACAGAGACAAGTGGCAAAACCTGTGAAAGATATCGGAGTAGTGATACTGTGAAAATGAAAATGCATTGTATTTTTATCATCAATTAAAACATTATTTTAGTCTTTTCTGCTGATCTCCAGCTACTAAAGGGAGGACCTTCATTGCTTCATAGAAAGGGTATAATGTATAATAAAAAATCCAGATTGTCTTGGAATAAGGTTTAGCAGGTGTCAGGCAGATTTGGTAAGAGCAGACTCTTGCCGTCCCTACTGGTGTGTGGACTGTGGAAACCGCAAGCTCTCAGAGGTTCTGCTTTCAGAAGAGCCATGGGCCAGGAGCAGGCAGCACGGCTTCTGGAGGTTTTCAGACAGGGGAACCTGGGGGAGGTTCTCAGAATCCAATTCACTGCGCAGTAGAGCAAAGTGAGCAGTTCAGAGTTCCCAGCAGGGCATTTCAAGGGCTGATGGTTTCCTCCAGCGACTGAGTCAGGGCCAAGCCCTTCTCTAGGCAGTGGTAATCCTTTCCTACACGGTTAGCCATGGCCGTTCTTCTGGAGCTGTTCATAAGCTGGCACAGCCTGCTCGTGCCTCTCCTGGTTCCCTTTAGTGGCAAAGATAGAGAAGTAACATATCAAAGGGTGAACAGGCACGGAGGAGTGAAGAGTCAGAACGTGACATGTATAATTTACTAGAGTGAGCACACTAGGACTTCGCTTCAGAGATCAGGAAAAAAAGGGTAAAAGGAAAAAAAAAAACCATCAAAGACTATCTGTTCCAAAAGGACCACTTTGAGATTGAGTCTGACTGTGATAATGATGCTTGAATTGAACAGTCAGTTCAAGGAACTACACTGAGATTATATAGATATATGATGTTACTTGAAATGGAGGCAATTGTAGTTTAGATGAGTGGCTACCAATTTCTGAATTACATAGCATCAGAGATGATGTAGAGGAAAAGTCGAGTGAAAATAAGATGGTACCAAGGTTGTGGATGTGGGGATTTGGCCAAGAGCAATAGAAGATAATGCTCTCTTTTTAGTTAAGTGCTGAGATTGTAGGGTTGAGAGTAACAAAATCTCAACTAGTAGAACTCTACTAGTTCTACTTTTATTTCTCTGAGATCAACTTATTTATATTTCACATATGAGTGAGAACATGCAGTGAGGAGCTTTCTCTTCGTGAATTATTCCACTTTCTGCTAGAGGGGAAGAATACGCTCTAGTGTTCTGTACCGCTGAAAGGTCGTAATAATTACCAATAGTACATTATATTGCTTTGAAAAGCTAGAAGGAGGGTAATGAATGCCCCCAACACACAAAAAAAAAATGTTAAATGTTTGAGATGATGGCTATACAAATTAAACTGATCTGATCATTATACATTGAAACATCTGTAATTGTACTCATAATTATAGATAATTATTGTTAATTAAAAATAAAATTAAAACAAAAAAAAGTGAAAAGCCAATCCTCAGGAAAAAAAAGAACAATTTTGGGAAGAAGGATGAGCTCAGTTAGGACTCGACCATAAGTGCATTTCAATCAACATAAGTCATGATCTTTTCCATGGCAAGGTTTTGCTCAGGTTTTCTGTTACTAAAACACTTGGCCCGACACTTTCTCCTGGCTATGTCTCAACCATGTACCAAATCTCAACTTAAACATCTCTTTCTCTGGGGTCTGTATGTTGACTCAATATATTGGAAGAATGTCTGAGTTTTACCTAGATTTCTTTTATAACATTTTCCTTTACTTTGTAACAGTATTTATTTATTATTGTTGGGGATTCACTGAGGGTGCACAGAACCAAGTTACATTGCTTGCTTTTGTTAGATAAAGACCCTCTTATAACTGTGTCCTGCCCCTGTAAGGTGTACCACACTCCTTGTCCCCCATGTAATAACATTTTTTATAGGTGTTTTCCCCAGTGAATCCTAAACCCCATGAAGATGGCCGGGAAGGCTGTGTGCTTTATCACATGTTATAGAGGATTAAACATCATACTTACTACAACAGTCACCAATATCATAACTCATCTGAGGAATTACTGAGAGCAACACATTCTCCTGGCAAGCCTGGAAACCTGTTGTGACTTGGAAGGCAAGCCATCAACTAATTTAGTAATCCTAGAGGAGCAAAGTTCAGTCCTGTAGTAGTAAGACTATTGTTAGACATTAAGCATTTTATGACAGTTCTTTAAAGGATTCGTGGAGAAAAATTGCATGTAGTATTTTGGATATCATTTCCTTACCACCCTTGAAGATCATTTCCTTGAATACAGACTCTCTTGGCACCTACGAGGTCATTTTCCTGAGCACACAGCCCTTGCATGTCTTTGCTTAGTAATCTTTCCGCCCATAGTCTTTCTTCTCAATAAAAGGACTCTGCGAGAAGTGCTCAGGGATATCCTGCACCTATGGTTAGCCTCACTTCTTGCAGCGTGTACTGTCAATCTGTGTCTCACATGATCATTTATGTGGTTGTGACAACATAGTCCCTGTCTGAACACAGTGCCTTTCCCTTAGTTGGTGCTTACTGAGTACATTTTGAATGAATGAAGACATGGAATGATTAATCAGCAACACTTTTATCATGGTCTAAATGGACCACCATTCTGAATTTGTGTCTTTCTCACAAATATATCATTAATGTTCCCTGGGGACTCCTCGTCACAGTCTGGTTCAGAATATGGCATACATAGTTGTACCACTATTAGTAATCTTTTGGTCTAGTGGTACCACTATTAGTAATTTGTTCTGCTTGTCTTTTGGTTACAGGATGAATTGAGAGATAATCTGTGAGATTTTGAATTAATAAAAGTTCATAAGAAAACAGTATGGTATATGGTGAGAATAGACAGTACCTCAAACTTACGACAGAACCCATTTTGCTTTTCCAATACTATCCATCTATCCATTGCCCTTTTTTCATAGACCAAATAATGCTTATTTTTTGAAACGTCCTCCAGAAAACAACTGCCAATTGATTAAACTATGAGCAAGCTATAGAAATAAAAAGAACAAGGAAATCTCTGTATTAGTCAGGTTCTCCAGAAAGACAGAACCAAGAGGGTGCATCTGAGTGCCTATGAATAGGTATGTGAGAGGGATTTTATAAGGGAATTGGCTCATCTGGTTGTGGAGTCTGAGAACCCCTGTGATAGGCCATCTGCCCTGTAGCATGGCTGAGTCTCAGCCTGAAGGCCTGAGAACCAGGTAAGCTGATGGTAATTCTTGCTTTGATGGAAAAGGCCTAAGATCTGGCCTTCCTATAGTTTGCCAGTGGTGCAAGTCCCAGAGGCTAAATGCTGGAGAACTTGGAGTTATGATGCCCAAGAAAAGGAGAGGAGAATCCCAGCTCTACAAGAAAGACAGAGAGTGCTTGTCTTCATCTGCTTTTTTGTTCTATCTGGGCCTTCAGTCAGTTGGATGGTGCCTGCCCACGGTGGGTGAGGGAAGATCTCTCCAGTCAGTCTCTGATTTGAGTGCTGATCTATTCAAGATCACACTCACAGATATACCAAAAGTATGCTTCCCTAGCTATCTGGTTATTTCTTAATTCCAGTTGACATCTAAACTAAATCATCACAAGTACTGACCTCAGGATCAATTATTTGCTTAATTTAGACAAAAAACAATAAACTATAATCTAATTCAAATGGTCTCCTCACAAGCAAGGAGAACTGGATAAATGCTATAAGGATGAACGCAATCTTTTACTGAATATACCTCTTCATATAGATTGAAATTCTGTAAATATTTTACATGTTCAAAAAGTAAAATTTAATTACAAACCATATTCTGAAATTGAAAACAAAGAGAAACAAATGAACCCGTATATTCATACATCCATAGAGATGAAATAATTATTTTTAATTATAAATTTAAATATAATGATACATTCTAGAAAAAAAAATTGCAAAGAACTTTTAAAATTCACTCAGTTACATTATTGCAAAGAGTAATATTGATACTGCAATTTTAAAATTTTGGATGAAGGTAACTGTATGCTTCAGAAAATAATTCTAGCTCACAAATACAGAAAAAAAAAGATAAAATTAGAAAAATCACTCATTTCTAATACTCACAAAATATTTTATTAAATCATAATTATCCATGGTTTCTAACTCTTTAAGTTGTTGGTGAGTAGAGTTCTGAAAGTGCAGAGAGAAAACACACAAAATCTGTACAAATAATTTAATTGCTGAAAAATATAAATAAATACCTTTCCATGGAGATATGGCTGTTAATAGCTGTGCCCAATAAGTATACAGGTTCACGTGGAAGTTAATCTTGCCACCAATGTTTAAATTAAATTTATTCAAATATTGAAACTAAATTTTATTTAGAAGCACAGGGGATGGAGCATATTTGTCCACATTGGCTACTCATTGGGATCATTCTATAGCTTTAAAATATACTGATTTCTGGGTTCTATCCTGGAGATTCTGTAGAATTAAAGAAATTTGAATGTGGGCTGAATATTACCAAATTATTCTTTAATGAGCTGTCATGATGATGTTATAATTCCATATAAATTTTAAGTCTGGTCCAAAGACCAAAAATATTGAGATTAATGGCAACTTTTAAATCCACATTTGATATGATCCTGACATAATCCTTTAAATGTCATTTTAAAATGCTATATTTAATTAAGATATAATTAAAGTCCATTCTTATTCCTTCAAAGACATTGGTTTCTTTTCTTTAATCTGCAGTGATGTCATTCATTCCTTTGTGTGCTTTTTTGTCTAGTGCTGTCCACTTGTATCTAATTACAAAGATAGTAAACCAAAGCTGATACTGCGTTCCTGGAGGGCCTGCAGAGATCAGTGCCGCTGTCAAGGTCTGGGGAGGTGCAGAGCCAGTGATATCTCTCCTGAACTTACACATGAGTCTAGGGAAATAACTCAATAAAGCAACATCTGTCATTCCAGATGTGATAAAATCAATGCAGCCCCCGACACCTGGTTAGATGGCTAGGATCTTGTGGATTTTATTTCTGAAAATCTACTAATGAAGACCACCAGAATGTGCCTTTCTCCTGTCAGCAACATTCCTTTGTAAACCTACCAGAGGAGTAAATCAACTGCTGTTTTATGTCATAATTTGATTGCTTTCTCCTCTGTAGAACATCCAACTGATCCATTACATTGATGCCATTATGCTGATTGGAACAGCTGGGTTAGTTTTAATAGTGTTAGTTACAAACGGAGAAACACTTTCATCAGGGGACAGGACAGTGACTTCATTTAACTGGCAGTTAAGACCAGCACTGGCCATTTCAGCTCCTCCTGCCTCTGAATCAACAGACAGTGAAGGAGGTTATGTCCTGGCTGGGGGGGCTGACACTGGGTATCCAGAGGAATCTGGGATGCTACTTCATAACTGAGATGAGAAGGAGTATGACTCAAATAAAGAAGATCCCCGAGGCGCTTGTTAGTATTCCCATGACTTACACTCAACACCAGCGAGGAAACGGAGCATCATCGCTCAGGCAAAGTTGACAGCAGCCCAGATGCTTCAAAAATGGAGAGGTGGGTGATCCCATCAGAAAAGGACCAGGGCACTGTTGTGCTTGTAGCGGGCAGAGGAGAAGGAATGGCTAGTTGAGGAAGATAGTTAGAGATACCATCAGTGACCCCATGACCAGCTGCAGAATGAGAACTGCAACCATTATGAGTGTTTCTTCCCTAGCTCAATATGAAAATGTCAATAATAATATAAAGATAAGTTAGTACATTAAATCCAGAATCTTGAGAAAGGAGGCCCATAGTCACAAACTCAGCCAGATCTAGCACCTATGTCATCCAGCATCTGATCACGCCGGGTCATTCCCCACAAGAGCACCCAGGCCTTGCCACTATTTCCTTATTACACTTGGTCCTTTTCTCTTTGAAGCACCCTGCCACCTAATTCTCATGCCACGTTGGAAGCCATGGAAGAAGGTGAGGTTATATATGGGGGATAATAGGAACCCCTCGTGTAGCAGCTTCTTTAAGCAATGTTATTACTTGAAGTTTTCAAGCAGAATAAAGCCAGTCTCCAGACAGAGGAGAGACTGCCTCCATTGGTAAGGTTGCCCCTGGGTATTGGGGATTCAAGGTTCTTAGATTCCTCCAGTGCCATTCAGAATTGCTCCTTTACTTCTCAAGTACCAGCTGTTCCAGTTCAGTCTATTAAGAGAGTAAAAAATTAGGGTTATTTTAAGAACACCATAGGAGCTCCGATTTCTAACTGTGACTGAAGCTAACAGTTTAAAATCTGGAGCATATCAATGTTTTCTCTCCAAAATAGCTAAAAATAATCAAATACCATTAGTCTTTATGATGTGATTATGACTAATTTATTGTCAAATGAAGTAGCTACCAGATCCCCCTCAATTTTTGTCTTCAGTGGACACTTTGAGTATGCATGTTTAATAATTTAAATACTTGTGATGCCGCGGAATGCCACTGATTTTAGCATTTTCTTTTTCAGCAACAGTTAAGTCATCACTAATCCAAATCAATCTGATCGGCCACCAAATCCCAAGATCTTATCTTAAAGGCCTCTTGCCTGTGTTCACTCTTACTACCCAGCTCCATGTCAGCCAAGGTAAAGCTAAGAGAACTAAACGTCTGCCTGGGTTTAAGAGAGGAAATGTGATATGAGGACATGCTTACAAGGTTGTTAAAAAAGATGAATGAAATAATACATAGTGGCCTACAGATTAATGATGAGGGAATGACAATTTAAAAAACAATAACACAACATTTTGACCATCTCTAGGGCTGGAGAGACATGTTGGGGAAATGGTGTGATTAGATCCCAGATGCTGGGACTGCTGGGTAGGGCAGGGAAGCAGGGAAGCAAGGAAACCTCATGAGTGTTGAAGCTATGGAGACGGCTCCCGGAGGAAGGTGAGATGATGTAAACAGAGACATGTCAGTGGGAGATTAATCTGCAACAGGGACACACATGTACCTTGGTGGGCAGGGAGAAGGGATAGAAATAGTTGACCTTCTCTCTTCCTCATCCTCTCAAGTCTCGCATCCTAGTCTCCATTGACTAACCCTGTCTGAAACCCAGTGTTCAATGGAGCCCAGGGAATGTAATTTTTAGGAGCCAGTCCTTAAATTACAGAGCATGGCCATAGAAAAGCAGGAAATAAGTCTAAAGGTAAATAAATAAACAATCAGCATGATTTTTTTTTTTTTCCATAAAACTTGGAGTGCAGAAGAAGACTCAAGGTTGGATGTGACGTTTCTATTCCAGGTCAAGGTCCTCTCCCAGTAAGCAGCTTCCTGACTGCTACATTCATTCTCTATTGCTGTGTAAACATGATAATAGTAATCACGGCCTAAAACAATGCACACCCTTCATCTCAGTGTCAGTGGGCCAGGAATCAGAGCAGGGCTCAGCCAGACCTTCTGCTCAGCACCAGGCAGGCTGCAGTGGAGGGGTCGACGGGGCTGTGCTCTCATTGCTTTAACAGGGAAATACCCACTTTCACCTACCTCAAGTTGTTTGTAGAATTCATTTTCTTCTAACTGTAGAAGTCATGTGACTTATCTCTGCAAGGCCAGCAAAAGACAATGTCTGTCTTCAAGAAGGACCCAGTACCTCTTTTAGAGGCGTTTTCACACCATTGCCAATCCATACAGGATGATCTTGCACTTCACTGACTAAAAACCAACTTATTTGGAACCTTAATTACATCTAAAAAAGTTTCACCTTCAGTGCGTAACGTAACATAATGTGAATCCCCGGAGTGATTTCCACCACATTTAAAGATCTTTCCCACAAGGGAAGAGATAAAGTAGGGAGCATCACCAGGGGGTGAGAAAGGTTTGAGGAATAATAGAATTCTGCCTACTGCAGGTAATCTTTGTATACTCTTTATATTTCTCCACAAATGGATAAACCCTCCTTCAGAAGTCCCACCACTGAATTTTGTCTGATTCTATCAGTTGACGGTGATCAGGAGCCCTGTATGCAATGGACACACCTAACTTTATTCTGAGTTCATTGGTAACAGACAAAATCACCAGAGGTTAAGCTCCAAGGCCTCACAGTGCACTACTGAGTTATTCACTTGCTGGGAGGAGGTGTGCAGTTAAATGAGTATTTCCAAATGATTGATGAGTGGAGTTGACAAACTGGAGATGAATATGGGGTGAACAAGGAACACAGGACAAAGCAGTTTATTTGTAATATAGAGGAACTTTTCTTTCCTGAAGAACAGCTGTGTCTTGCATTATAAATCTACATTCATGAAGTCTCCAAAGAGCTGTCACCTCATGACAGATACCACTACGGTCCACAGAGAGTGAAGCTCACTGTTTTTATAGAACTGACAGTAGATAGATGCCCAGCATTTGAATAATCCACATGCAGGTGTGAGGAAAGCTGCATGGGGATTCCTACTCTGAAGCTGTACATGACAATGGGTTGTGTTAAAAGCTCAAATCTCTAGCTCTGACCCTTAGACTCATAGCTGGGTGAATTTGAACAATTTCTTAGCCTCCTAGATCAACAAGTGAATTGCTGAATTTTCAGGTCTTAAGCTCTAAAATTCTGTTTCTTAAAGTTATCATAGAGATGCTACATCAGGGCCTTAGAGGTCAGAATTGTTATTTTTTTTTTAATTTATTTTTTCTAAAAAGGAGGATTTCAAGTGTATGATGTGTTTTCAGGTGGGAATCAGAAAATGGAAACCCAGAGGACACAAAACCAGAGGTTTTCATTACCTGGGTGGTGACACAAACAGCCCTTTCTGTTTGCATGTGACAGAATAAGAAGCCTTAAGTCTGGCTTTGGAACTTTTTCTCCGCTTGCTCCTTCCTGCTGGAGAAACAGGAGCCCTGTCTTACTTCATGACACTCACATGTCACATCCTCTCCTGATTTTGACTGAAAGATGAATTCTCAGCTTATTGTGCTTACAAACTGTTTCTCCTTGGGGGTATTGGGGTGGAAGCCCAGAGTACCTGCCTCCAGGAACTAGCCCTGTCTCCTCTCCTCTCCTCTCCTGGGGCTCCAGAGCTCTGCCGGGCATTTATCAGAGTGTCCTGCCCATTTGGGGGGTGGTGTCTTCCTGTTCCCTAGAGGCAGGGACCTTATTGTATTGATGTCAGCTTGAAGGACTCACTGAAGGTGCACCTTAGAGTTCATCCTGTATTTAAGAATTCCAGGGATGACACCAAGGTTTTATCCCTCTCTCTACTTAGCTGTATGATTTCAATAATAGATTAAGTAACAGCATTGGTGTGGTTTGACTTTGTCCCCCTAAAAGCATGTGTTGGAAACGTCATCCCCAGTGCATCAGTGTTGGTGGATGGTGCCAAATGGGAGGTGTTGAGGTCATAGGGCCCCATCCTCATGAATTAGTTCCTACTGATTATAAAAGGGCTTGAGTTTGCCAATTGGATCTCTAGTTCTCACTTGGCCAAGAAGGCCCTCACCAGACATGGCTCCTCCTGATGTTGGACTTCCCAACCTCCAGAATCATAAGAAATATATCTCCTTATAAATTACCTAGTCTCAGGCATTCAGATACAGCAGCACAAAATGAACAAACACAAACAAATTTATTATTTTGTAATGTAGAAAACACATATATGACACTTACTATGTGCCCAGTATTACTCTGAGCACTTCACACACACACACTAATTTTAACCTTACAACAACCCTATGAGATCACAACTATTATTATGTCTATTTTATAGAAGAGGAGACTGAGGCACAAAGAAGTTAAGAAACTTCCCAGGCAATCTTGCTTGTCTTGCTTATCAAAAGCAGCATTTCTCCTGATTTTTAAGTGGTCTATGAAGTAAAACAATTTATCGTCTGGTAACATGATAATTGCTTTTCTGCTGAATTTACAACTGAAAGTAGTTGTTTTTAAGTCACTTAGGAGAGTCTATAAGTTTCAAACTGCAGCAATATTGCAGTCAGGAAGAAAACACAGAAGGAACACCAGGGAAGCCGACACCTCTGACTCTGTGGCTTGCACACAGAAAGATAAATCTGAAATTCAAAACCGGTTACCAGTAGAGCAAAACAGAAAGGTTCTTTTGAGACAACATGATGCAGAATGGGCAGTTACTTTTGGAGGGCTTTCCCCCAACATTTCCAATACAATAGGAAGTCTTTCCTCAATCCTGCTTTGAAAAAAAAATATTGCTAGCCTAAATCACCATCCATGATGAAGGACAGAAATTGCGTTTTTCCTGCTTTGCTTTATTTGCATTTAATGGTGTGGCAAAGCTCCAGAAGCCTTTCCAAAGTTGCCTTATCACATTGGTACTTTTGTCCAGACACCACATGCGCCTGCAGGCACACACACAGGCACGCACTTGCTTGTTTTGAAATCTGGTTGTGTTACCGATCAGCATAATGGGGCTGTCTACACTCAGCGTCTGAATATCTCTGTTATGGCCGAGAACTAGAAAAGAGCCATTACTGGAAAGGCAAAATCAAGGAGGTGATAATGTTTGCAAAAAATAACAAATAGGTTTCCAAGAACAGTTTTATGAAAGTTATTGATGTTAGACCAGCTAAAGGATTCAAAAGCATCTGCAGTTCACATCTCCATAGATCCTGCTGCCTGTTTTACAAGTAGGCTTATAAAAGGTATGCAACAGTGCATTTGTTCAACCAATGAATTTACAGTATGGGTTTGCCAATTAACACACTAAGGCCTAGGGAAATTAAACACATTCTTTAATGCAGGCAACTGTGAGGTAGCAGACAGCATTGAATCTTGGTATTTTGCCTTGATGTACTGTATTCTTTCTCATATACTTTGGCTATTATTTTTACAAAGTCCAGATATTCATTTTCTTTTAAAAAATGCATAATGTCACCATTGGTGGAGTATACATTAATTTGGCATTACATGTTTGACAGAAAGGTCTGTGTGACCCATTTTTGGTTGACAATTCTTGGTTTATTGTGAACTGACTTTTTGTAGAAATTTGTTGTTTGGGATTCTAATATAGATTAGTGGCAGCACTGGGGATCTGGAAAGATCAGGGGCATTTAAAAGTATTGATGAAATCCTAAATTATGCCCAAAACAATCAAAGCATAATATATATGTCCTTAACATGCTCGTGTGCACTTTCGACAATGCCCCTGATCTTTCCAGATCCCCAGTGCTGCCACCAGCAGATTTTATTCACCCTTCTCTGTTTTTACACGTTTTTGCTTTTCAACAGCTTGCACCAAGGCTTTGTCTTAGAGACCTGGACTACTGGAACCTCCTGGAGCCACACTGCAGACTCACAAAGACCATAAGTGCCTGGGAGTTCACACTCCTGTGAGCATCTTGAAGACATTGCCTCCCTGGTCAAGGAGTGTGTAATTTCTCAAAGTTTCAATGATAGTCAGAGGCTTTTAAAGATGCCTTCTAGAAGCGAGAGGGGGAGAGAAACTGGAAAGTATAGTACAGCAAGCAGTTGTTAAGGAGGGATGGGTAGACGGAGGGAAACAGATTGATTAGTAAATTAACCTGAGAGACAGATATTCTCTCAATACCTGAGAGACAGGCTTCAAACAACCCTAGGGCCAGGTCTATTAGCACGTGATAAGGAGTCTAGAAGTCCCTGTTCTGATTCTAAATCAGGTTACCCAGGTTTTATAGAGGAAAGGCTGGTGCTTTCTAATCAAGAATGGCTATTTCACTGAAAATATTCTTTACACAAAGGATTCATATTTTGGTGTGAAATTTCTGTAGCTCCTTCAGAACCATGATCTGGAGCCACATCCAAGAAGCCTTGAGCAAGTGAACTCTCAGTGGAAGGAGTGACTTTTTTAGGGAGAACAGGGATTATAGGTAAAGTCATAAATCAATATGTGGAAAACATACATTGGTTTGGCTCAAAAAGGTGGGAGATTTTGTGGGTTTAAAGATTATTTAGCCGATGCTTGGCTAAAATATTTAGACTTTGTCTGAAAGACCAGGAGTCAGAAAAAAGGAATGCTTAAGACAAGAGTCTTTTAATCAGAGACAAAGTACTGGACAGACTCAAGTGGTTTGTTGTGTCTATTGAGAACCTGCAGGTGTGTCTTGAGTAGCCTCAGGTCAGAAGGGGAGGGGGCATAATGTGGCCTGGCTGACCTCCTTTCTCATGTCCAGCAGCACAGTTGTAGGGATCTCCTTAGCCAAGAAGAGGTTCAGACGGTCACTCGGGGGAAGACTTAAGATTTTACTTTAGTTCATACCAAATTGGATAAACCCAAAGAAATCTATTCTAAGATAAATTATAATCAATGTTATGAAACTAATGATGAAGAAAAGAGTTAAAAGTACTCAGAGAAAAACTACTGAAAAGCCCCCAGACTCAGCCCCAGCTTCAGCCCATGGCCCCTTTAACCTTGCCTATTTGCTTCTGTAACCTGCTTCGCCCCTCCCCACACCCTTTGATCCCCAGAACTCCTCCTCCCCTCCCCACACCCTTTGATCCCCGGAACTCCCCCTCCCCTCCCCACACCTTTTGATTCTCAGAATGATCCCCCTCCCTCGGTGCTGGAAATTCCCCAACCGGCACAGGTGCTGCAACACAGATTTCGAAGTAGACACCCCCCAACCATGTATAAAAAGCTTCAGCTCCTGTCATTCGGGGCTCGACCTGCGTTCTTGCCAGAACTTGAGGTCAGATCCCAGCGGCCTGGAAACTGCAATAAACCTCTTGCTTTTGCAACAAGACCCGTCTCTTGCGTGTGACTGGGGGTCGTCACCAGGACAAAGAGGGTGCCCAGTGAGGGGGGCTCTCTACACTACATTATCTAAGGAGAACACAAATTTGCATGGTTTCCCCCTCTGAAACCACAAAAACCAGAAGAAAGTGTACAGGAGAAGAAAACATTTTCCTTCATGTCTGAAAGTTTTGCTGAAAGACAACTCAAAATGAAACAGATAAATAAGAGAAAGAGATTAAAATTTATTTATTGTATGCACAGGGAGACTCTCAGAGTGATTACCTAATATTCTGAAATAATAGGATCCAGAAGTTTACGTATCCTCATTTTAGAGGGACAGGAAAATAAGAAATGTAGGTAATTCTTTTGCAGAGCAATAAATGGTTACTAGGGAGAATGAATAGATATGGATGGGAGGAAACAGATTGACTTGTAAATGAATCTCTTTGGAAATTAAGTTAACCTGGGAGACAGATATTATCTTTAAAATAGGTTGGGCCAGGTCTGTTTCCCTTCTTAATCTTCTTTCCTGGAGTCTATTGAGATAACAGGGAAAGGAAGGAAGCCATAGTTCTTTTTATGGGTCAGGTTTTATGCAGATAAAGGGAAATCCTCTTCCAAAGCCTGTTGATCTCTAAGGGCCTTTAATTCAAAATATTCTTTATAACTAGGAGTCATATTTTGGAGTGAAATTTCCTGAGCTCCTTCAAAGTGACACAAAATTTCCAAATGATACAAAAAAAGAACCATAAGCCACAAATTCTATAAGTAGTGAAATTATCCTCAAGGAATGAAGAAGAAATGAAGATATTTTTCAGATAAAAAATAAAAATTATAAGTATTTGTCACTGGTAGACTTATTCTTAATGCCTGGCTAAAGGAAGTTCTTCAAAGAGAAAGAAAATAATAAAAGAAAAAACATTGGCAATCAGAAAAGATAAAAAAAGAAAAACCTGGGGAAGTAAAAATATAGATACATACAGTACATGATACTTCTTTTTTCTGAATTGTATAAACCATAGTATCTTACCAGATGAAGAGGGCACAGCCACCTGACACTGTCAGCCAATATGCAAAGATAGGGTAGGTCCACTGAACTTTGTCAGAAGGCTGGTATTCTGGAGAACAGTGAGAGTAGTCTCTCCAAGACTGTTCTGTTCTTCCATTTCCAAAATCACAGCTCCATACATAAAAGTTCAAAGCAAAGACCACATTATCCCTTATTTTTAAATGGTAATCAGCATAACCCAGTGATCTATTACATTTTCAATCCAAAAGTTAATCTCCCAAATCAATCCATCTAAACTACTCAAGATAGGCATATTCAAGATGGGAGCTAAATTTACAAAACCATAAGAATGGGAGACTAGTAGTAAAGGTCACTTAGGACCTACACGAACCAGACCATGTTGGCCTAGCCTGACTGACTATCTTATTTTCACCATATGCACTCTGAATTTGATAATTAAAATTAAAATAATCTATTTTAGATAATTAATCTATCTATTTTTAGATAACTAATTCTAAAATAATTAAAGAGTTATTTCATAATCTGATGCTCCAGATCAGCAGTTCTCAACCTGTGGGTCACGACCCCTTTGTAACAATAAAAATACATTGCGGCATTAGGAGGTTGAAAACCACTGCTCCAGATGATGATACTTAAAGTGAGGAAGCTAAACGAAAGTAAAGTTTCCACATTACTCAAATAGTATAATCTGATACCAATAGATTGTAACAAGTCACATGTGGTATACTTTAATATCTACAACACCACTAAGAAAACCGTACAAAGAGAGGCATTTTAAAATACTCTAGTTAAATCAAGATAGAATTCTAAAAAAGATGTTCAAGTAACCCACATGAAGGCAGAGAAAGGGAGATGATGAAAAACAAAGGAAGGAAGAAAACATAATAATAAAATGGCAAAATTATGTTCTATCCTAACAATAGTTACTGTAAAGGTAAATGGTCTCAACAGCAATTCAAATTCAGAAATTTTCAAAGTGTATAAACAAATAGAATTCAACTATATGTTATTTACAAGAAATTCATTTCAAACTCAACAACATAGGTAGCTTGAGGACAAAGATATATTATGCAAACAGTAACCTCAAAGATATCAGTTCCCTTAATTGAATCTTATTTTAAATTTGAAACTGCTCTATGACATTTATAATTTAAATATTTTCTAAAAGGTTGATATTATAAAGATTTGAGTAATTGTAGTTATTTGATTAAAAATTCAAATGTTTCTGTTTTTCTTCATACTATTTATGAGACAGGGTACCCAGAAAAACTAAGGTCAAAGAGAACAGAGGTCTTTTCTAGGAGACCCCCCAAGGATACACCAAGGAGGTCCTCCATGTGGTGACTCAGCTCTTAGGAATTTGTAAACTTAACTTCCTGGGACCTGGAGGCTGACACTGGCTTCTGTGAAAGCCCTAGTTCTGTAAAAGCCAGAGCCCACTTCTCCAGCTTGATTAAAACTGACCAATCAGAAAGATACCTGTGGGTCATAACTTTTTGACTTGGAATAATAAGAAGACTGAGCCAGCCAGGGAGTGTGGACATTTTGAATTCTTCTGGGCATTGGTCCTCCAGCTAAAATAAACCTTTCCTCTTTTAAACACGGTGTTTGGGTGTTCTTTCTCTCCATTGGTCCTCATCTTCCTGCAACATTTAGAGGGGGGTAAAAATCATGTATCTATGAACTTATCCACACTTATCCATGTATTAAAATGTAAAAAAATTATGTTAATGGCAGTGCTAGAAGACACATCAGTAGTTTATCAAGGCTCTACATCCTTGTTTACAATTGGCAATGTTGTGCATTATAGGAAGACATCAATAGTTATTATCACTAACTTTTATAGATAAATATTAAGTTTTATTTCTTTAGAAACAAAAAAAATCCTGGAAAATATGTTTACCTCAAATTATATAATTTTTGAGACTACTAGAATTAGAAAAATGATAAAAAGAATAAAGGAAGAAAAGACAAATACATAATCATAATTGCATATATAAGGAATAGTCTTAGTAAATAAAATAAAAATATAAGTAAATCAGAAATAATATAAAATATTGGAACAATAAGATTAATAAGTTGATGTCTTAATTTATTAATATAAGTTAATTGATATATTAATATGTAAAACTTGCACACAGATCAAGAAACAACAATTTGTTTGAAACAATTTGTCACTAAAACTGACCAAATGCTGACCTATAAAGAAAATCTCCCTGAAATTCAGAGATTTAGATCTGATCATGAAGAAATTAAACTAAAATGTTGTTAAAACAACTAAAATAAAATTATTAAGGTAAGAATTAAGGTAATTATTAAGTTAAGTTAATAACATAATTAAAAAATCACAATATTTGAAAATTAAGCAATACACTATAACAGAAAGAATGACCTGGAAAAAGATGGCAAAACATTTTTTGTCTCCTTAAAAGTTCCCCCTGTCTTTTTGGAAACTAAGACCTGCATCCCTGCCTCTGACAGCAATCAAGAGGGATAGGGGTGTGTTTTTTGTTCTTTGTGTTATAGGGAATGGTTCTGTTGAACTGTTAGAATGGAGGTCCAAGTGGGTAGGAACTGTGGGATTGTCTTTGGGGAATCATCAGCTGCAGGTGAAGGACAATACCAGAGACCTGAGGCCCCTCCCTTTAACAGTTCTACGTTTCTGGTCCCATGTGGGAATGCGGCACATTGAGATGACAGTCCTCCATTTTTTCCTCCTTTGCCAGAAAAGTGATGAACTTCTCTTTCCTTTCCCTCAAACACTTGTTCCTATTCTTGTGATGCAGCTTCTTGGACAAGTGGTGAGCTTTTGGTAACAACACTACTAAAAATTCCATGGACCAAAGAATCAATCAAAATAAAAGAATTTGTTTTAAACTCAACAAAAATTTAGAATATCAAAAATTATGGAATGGGCTCGATACCCATAGCTCAGTGGTTAGGGCGCTGGCCACATATACCGGGCTGGCAGATTTGAACCTGGACAGGGCGTACTAAACAACAATGACAAAACAACAACAACAACAACAACAAATAGTAAGGCGTTTTGGTGGGCACCTTTAGTCCCAGCCATTTGTGAGGCTAAGTTAAGAGAATCATTTAAGCCCGAGAGTTTGAGGTTGCTGTGAGCTATGATGCCACAGCACTCTACCAAGGGTGACATAGTGAGACTCTGTCTCAAAAAAAAAAAAAAAAAAAAAAATTATGGAATGGATCTGATGCCGTACTGTAAAAAACACTGATAAAATTTAATTAAGTATACTGTAAAAAAGAAGGAATAAAAATCAAAGATTTAAATTCAATATATGACATTGCAATGCTATAAGGCACAGATATTTCATAAAAAGAGTCATGTCGTTACATGTTCCTACAGAACAAAAAAAGGGGAGATCTTTCACACCGTCACTAAACACACATGCCATGTTCTTCATGTCACACATACATGCAAATATACTTAATTAATAGGTATATCATTACCCAAAAGTGAAAATTAAAACAATATTACTTCTTAATGATAACACAGGAGGCTATCTCCACTGCCTCGTAGTTGGCAAGGATATCTTAAATTGCATTCCAAAAGCACCAACTGTAAAACAAAGCATTGATACATTGCACTTTGCTAAATCAATAGTTACTTTTCATCAGAAATAGCCATTTAGAGTGAATAAACAAGACGAAAGTAGAAAAAGACATTGGAAATAAACGTATCTGACAAAGAATTTATATTCTTCATTTAAAAAATACTCCTATAAATCAATGTGGAAAAGAGCATCATGCTAATGAACTATGGGGGCTGGGATGGGTAAACATGGTCATTTGACAAGATATCAGATGGCTGTTTTAACCATATTACATTGAATGGAGTATACTGAGGCCAAGACAGAGAAACTGGAAAGAGTTTTACAGTTTTCTTATACTCATAGCTCCCTGGGGGAAACACAGCACATCCCACAGGGCCAATCAAGGAAGAACCAGAGTAAGTTTTGAGGCAGAAGGAGAAATAACAACAGTGAGTGAGCACGTTTGTTGTGGTTTCTGCAGGAATAAAGGGTTAGGCAGGGCAAACAGGCTTAGGATTGGCTAGTTGGTGTCATTTCTGTGGACTCTGGGGCAAAGGGGCTGGCACCTTAGTTAGTCTGGTACCTGGATCTGAGGCAAAAAGAGTGGTTTTATAGTGGCCTAGAATTTGAGAGACTTGTAAGAAAGTGACTGTAGAGCAGATGTAATTGACCACACAAGAAAGGGAGCTCATTGGCCTCTAGCCAGGGTCTCTAAACCAAGTCACCCTAATGCATATAGCTCTCCAGGTGGCCTTGAACCAACCCAGCTCTCCCAATTCTCTTCCTTATAGTTCTCAAGAATAATCTTACAATGTGCCAGTAATACAGGATCCTGAGATGCAGGGAGTCTACTTGGAACAGCTCCAGTTTTGTTCCTGTCCTCCAGGATGTCTGGCGTGTTCTTCCCAGCAATATGTGTCTCCCTAAGATACAAAACTCAGGACGACCGTTTTGAACTTCCCTCAGCTACAGTGCTGGTAGGACATGCATAGATGAGACCGGATCTGCCCAGACAGCTCTCCTGAGGCTTGCAGTTGGGATTGCCATGATTGCTTCTTTGGTCTGTTGTTCCCTAACTAAAGTAAGAAACCTGCTTCATGTAATTCATTGTTTAGAAGTGTTTCTTTCTTGCAGGACTTCTACAAATAGTAGAAACTATAGCCCAGTGGGAAATAAAATCTTAACTCCCCCCAGCCCCTGCTCCTGGCAGAAAGGACTTACTCTCGGCTCAGGTGTCTCCAGAAATACCATGAAGCCTGCGCCATGAGAAGGGTGGTAAGATATGCCTTGTCAGGACCCTATTCCTTTGTGGAGATACCCTTTGTAACATGCTTAAGACTATACAGGACAAAACTTAAACCACACCTACAGGTCATCAATTTAATTAACAGATCACTTGAGTCTGGGTATATGTCTAGTACAGCGGTTCTCAAGCTGTGGGTTGTGACCCCAAGGAACTGTACTAAAGGGCTGCAGCACCAGAAAGGTTGAGAGCCACTGGTCTAGTATATGTCCTAATGGCTTATCTCTGATTAAAATATTTCTTTCTCACAACTTAAAACATTCTAAGCCTTCAGACAAAGCTTCATTTCTTTAGCCATTTTATTTTAATTTTTATTTTATTTTATTTTATTTTATTTTATTTTATTTTATTTTATTTTATTTTATGTTTGGTATTCATTGAGGGTACAAAGAATTAGGTCACACTGATTGCATTTGTTACATAAAGTCCCTCTTATAATTGTGCCCCACCCCCAAGAGGTGTGCCATACACCATGACATCTTGTCCCCCTCCCTCCTGCCCTCTCCTCACTTGCTTATTCCCCCACCCCTCCCTTGTATTAGCTCATCTACTGCCTTCATATTAGAACTGAGTTCATTAGATTCTTGCCTCTCCATTTTTGAGATGATTTACTAAGAAGAAAGTGTTTCAACCCCATCCAGGTTAATAAAAAAGATGGAAAGTCTCCATCTTCTTTAATGGCTGAATATTATTCCATGGTATACATATACCACAGCTTATTCTTCCATTCCTGGGTTGGTGGGCATTTAGACTGTTTCCACGTTTTGGCAATTGTAAATTGAGCTGTGATAAATATTCTAGTGCAAATGTCCTTATGAGAAAAGGATTTTTTTTCTTCTGGGTAGATGCCTAACAATGGGATTGCAGGATCAAAGGGGAGAGCTAATTTGAGTTCTTTTAGGATTCTCCATATTTCTTTCCAAAAAGAATTATGTATTAATTTTCAGTCACATCAGCAATAAAAAAGCATTCTTTTCTCTCCATATCCATGCCAGCATCTGCAACTTTGAGATGTGGGCCATTCTCACTGGGGTTAGGTGATATCTCAGGGTAGTTTTAATTTGAGTTTAAAAACTCAAATTAGATTTTCTCTGATGATTAGGGATGATGAGCATTTTTTTCATATGTTAGCTATTTGTCTGTCTTTAGAGAATTTTCTAGTCATGTCTCTTGCTCAGTGACATAAGGACTTGATTTGAGTTCTCTATAGTTCCTAGTTATCAAGTTATTGTCTGACTCATAATATACAAATATCTTTTCCCATTATGAAGGTTGTCTGTTTGCTTTAGTTGTTGTTTCCTTAGCTGTACAGAGCTTTTCAGTTTAATGAAGTCCCATTTGTTTATTTTTGTAGTTGTTGCAATTGCTATGGAAGTTGTCTTCACAAAACATTTCCCCAGGCTAATATCTTCAAGTGTTTTCCCCACACTTTCTTTGAGGATTTTTATTGTTTCATGCCTTAGATTTAAATCTTTGATTCATCTTGAATCAACTTTTGTAAGTGGTAACAGGTTCAGGTCCAGTTTCAGTCTTTTACATGTGGTTATCCAGTTCTCCCAGCACCACGTATTGAATAGTGATTCTTTTCCCCAGTGTATGTTCCCCAGTGCATGTTTGATTTATTAAAGATCAGGTGGCTGTAAGAAGTTAGTTTCATCTCATGGTTTGCTATTTGGTTCCAAATGTCAATGTCTCTATTTTTGTGACAATACCATGCTGCTTTGATCACTATGGCCTTGTATTATGGCTGAAAGTCTATTAGGGTGATACCTAATATCTGGCTTTGTTTTTATTGCTAAGAATTGCCTTGGCTATATGGGGTTTCTTCTGGTTCCATACAAAACAAAGAATATTTTTTTCCAAATCTTGAAAGTATAATGATGGTACTTTAATGGTGATTGCATTGAATATGTAGATTGTTTTGGGTAGTATAAATATTTTCCAAATGTTGATTCTCCCCAGCCATGAGCGTGGTATGTTCTTGCATTTGTTAATATCTTCTCCTATTTCTTTTCTTAGGATTTTATAAATTTTCTTTGTAGAAGTCCTTCACATCTTTTGTTAGGTATATTTCTAACTATTTCATTTTTTTTTTTTTTTTGAACCTACAGTGAAGGGAATTGTGTCCTTGATTAGCTTCTCATCTTGGTTGTTATTACATATACAAATCTACTGATTTGTGGACATTGGTTTTATTATATATCCTGAGACATTGCTATATTTTTTGATCACTTCCAAGAGTCTTGTGCTTGAGTCTTTGGGGTTCTCTAAGTATAAGATCACATAATGGGCAAAGAGCAAGAGTTTGACCTCCTCTGCACCCATTTGGATGTCCTTTCTTTCCTTCTCTTGTCCAATTATATTGAGTAGAACTTCTATCACTTTGTTGAATAGTAGTAGCAATAGAGGACAAACTTGTCTGGATCCCACTCTAAGTGGATAAGCTTTGAGTTTTCTACTATTTAGTATAAGATTAGTTGTGGGTTTTTCATAAATTGTTTCAGTCAGATAAAGAATTATGCCACCAATGCCTAAATTCTTAAGTGTTCTCATTAAAAAAGGATGAGGAATCTTACCAAATGCTTTTTATGCATCTATTTAGAGGATCATATGGTCTTTGTTTTTGCTTCTGTTGATATGGTGAATGATGTTTATGGACTTGCGTATGTTAAACCAGCCTTGCATCCCTGGGATGAAACCTACTTGATTGTGATGAATGATTATTTTAAGGTGTAGCTGTAATCTATTGGTAAGGATTTTATTGAGAATTTTTGCATTTATATTTATTAGTGACATTGGTCTGAAATTCTCCTTTTTAGTTGGATCTTTTTCTCATTTTGTTATCAGAATGATATTTTATATTGGAGAAGATTCCCTTCTTCTCAAATTTTTAGAATAATTTCTGCAGTATGGGTATAAGCTCTTCTTTGAAGATTTGATAGAATTCTGATGTTAAATTTTGTTGAGAGTTTTTTATTGTGTCTTAGATCTCAGTTCTTGGAATAGTTCTGTTCAAGAGATCTATTTCTTCTTGATAAGGCTAGGGAGAGAATGTGATTCCAGGTATTGATCCATTTCTTCCACATTGTCAAATTTCTGGACATAGAATTTCTTGTAATACACAGAGATGATCTCTTGTATCTCTGTGGCATCTGTTGTCATTTCCCCCTTTGTCATTTCTCATTGAGGTTATTGCATATTTTACTTTTCTATTTCCAGTTAATCTGGCCAAAGGTTTATCAATTTTATTTATTTTTCAAAAAATCAACTTTTTGTTTCATTAATTTTCTGAAAGATTCTTTTTTTTTTTAATTTCATTTATCTCTGATTTAATTTCAGTTATTTCTTTTTTTCTGCTGGTTTTGGGATGAGATTGTTTTTCTTTTTGCAATTCCATAAGGTAGTTCACAAGTTTATTGATGTGCTCTCTGTTTTTCAAATGTAGGCAATTAATGTGATAAATTTCCCTCTGAAGACTGCTTTTGTTGCATCCCACAGGTTTTGGTAACTTGTGTCTTCATGGTCCACCTTTCTTGCCTTTTGGTCTTGGAAGATAGGAGGTATAATTTATATTCTTTTAATTTTGCTGAGGTTTGATTTGTATTCTAGGATGTGGTCAATTTTGGAGTACATACCATGGGCTGACAAGAAAAATGTATATTCTTTAGCTTTGGGATGGTGTGTTCTGTATATGTCTATTAATCCCATTTGTTCTAGGGTCACACTTAAGTCCTCTGTATCTTTGTTTCATTTCTGTTTAGAGGATTCGTACAGCCTCTGTCAAAGGGGTGTTAAAGTTCCTGACTATTAAGTGTTATGGATATCATATTCCTCAGACCCGTCACAAATCTGAGAACATTTAAGTTGAGTGCACACATATCTAAAATTGAAATGTCTTCTGTGTATTGTTCCTTTGGCCAGTATAAAGTATCTATCTTTGTGTTTTTCAACTTTAGTTGCTTTAAATTTGTTTGTATTTGAAAATAACATTGCAACCCTCCTTTCTTCTGATTTCCATTTGTTTGAAATACAATTTTCCATTCCTTAGCCCTGAGTCTTGATTTGTCCTTCAAGTCTAGGTGTGCCTCCTGGAGACAGCAGATGGATGGCTTGTTTTATCTAATCAGCCATCCTGTGCCTGTTCATTGGTGAATGCAGGCCATTAACATTTATTGAGAGAATTGATAAGAGTGGTGGAGTTCTATTCATCTTATTCTGTGAAAGTTCGTTGTGTAGTTATATACTTTGTGCCATTGCGGAAACTAAGTTTTGACTTTTAGCTTCTGGGTGCTTACTTTGCTGGTGGCTCATTGTGATGGTCAAAGTTAAGAATATGTCTAAGTATTTCCTGTAGAGCTGGTCTTCTTGTGGCAAATTTCCTCAGTACTTATATATCTGCAAAATATTTGATTTCTCCATCAGTTTTGAAGCTTAGTTTAGCAGGACACAGAATTCTAAGCTGAAAATTGTTTTAAGAATACTGAAGGTGGAAGATCATACTCTTCTGGTTTAGAAGGTTTCAGTTGAAAAGTCTGCTGTCATCCTAATGTCTGTGCCTCTGTAGGTCAGTTGGCACTTACTCCTGGATGTTTGCAGAATTTGTTTATTTTTTTCATCCTGACTCAGGACAGGTTCATTACAATATGTCTTGGAGGAGCTCTTTTTGAGTTGAAATGATCTAGGATTTGATATCCTTCTGCAAAAACTGTGTTGGGTTCTTTAGTAAAGCTTGGAAAGTTTTCATTCATGATAGTCTCCTGTAGGGCTTCCATTCCTTTGGAACAATCTTCTTTTCTTTCAGGAATCCCTATTATTTGTATGTTTGAACACTTCATGGACTCTCATAGTTCTCTAAGTGCCTGTTTTGCTTTCTGTCTCTCAGGACTTTCCCACAATGGTGGCCCCTGGCCACCAAGACATTCTTAGTATGGCTGCCTCACCAGCCACCAAACCTATAGCAAATCCACTCTGACTGTTATTCAAATATGCTTGCTGTATACTGTTTGAGTCTGCCCAGTCTTCCAAGGTTTCCACTCAATGTGCAGCTTCCCCAAACTACTGAAAACTTCAGAAAGGCTTCCTCCTATCCTAGGCCTTTGTGGAGGGACAGCCAATCTCAGCTGGTTGCAATCACTTGCCTAATTCATCAGATTTCCACCACTCAGGATCATTCAGCTTACCACCTCCTCGCTATGCTCCCTGAGCTAAGATTCTTGGTAAGGTCCTTGCCCCTGGTATCTGTATAACCAATTTTAAATGAAAAAATTTTTAAACCCACCTATAACCTGAAATATCCTGCCTTTCAGAGGCAAACCAATGTACACCTTCCATATATTGATTTATGTGTAACTTTATGAGTAAGTCCTAGCTCCCTGAAATGTATAAAAACCAACTGTAACCAAACTGTGACGAGACCACTTGCTCAAGGTTTCCTGAGTATAGCTCTCTGGGTATGGTCACACATATTCTATTTAGAATAAACCTATTTATGTTATTTTTTGTTTGACACCAAGAGGCATTGGCATGGAGTGAAATTCAGTGACAGTGAACCTGATTGCCAAACAGAATTTTCTTTTAAATTTCAGATTAATATGAGATTACATATGATTAGGTTACATTGTATTTGTTAGGTAAAGTCCCAGTTAGAGTTGTTCCCCTCACCCAGGAGGTGTGACATATACCCTTACATTGTACCTTTTAGGTGATAGCACACCAATCCCCTTCCCTACTCTTTTTCCCCTTCCCCCAACTTGAATTCATTGAGTTTTTCTCTTGTATGATCATGTATTTGTTCATCTACTGGTTTCATGTTAGTATTGAGTACATTGGATATTTTATTTTCTATTCTTGTAATTCTTTACTTAGAAGAATGTCCTTCAACTCCATCTAGGATAATACAAAAGATGTAAATTCACCATCTTTTTATGGCTGAATAGTATTCCATGGTGTATACATATGTATACCACAGTTTATTAATCCATTCATAATTTGATGGCCTTTTAGGTTGTTTCCACATCTTGGCAATAGTAAATTGAGCTTTGATAAACAAGCTAGTGCAAATTTCCTTATGATAAATAATTTTTTTTTTCTTTTGGGTAGATGCCTAGTAATGGAATTAAAGGTTTATTTCAAGTTCTTTGAGGATTCTTCATGCTACTTTCCAAAGAGGCTGTGTTAGTTTACAGTCCCACCAACAATGGAAAAGTGTTCCCTTCTCTCCACAACAGTACCAGCATCTACAACTTTTGGACTTTGTGATGTGGGCTGCTCCCACTGGGGTTGGGTAATATCTCAAAGTGATTTTTATTTTCATTTCTCTGATGATTAAGGATGGTGAGCATTTTTTTATGCGTTTATTTTGCACACAGAATTTTTAAAAACAATAGCCAATAAGCATTTGAAATGGTGCTTAACATCAGTATTGTCAGGAAAGGGTTACTTGAACCCCCACATGATAACATTAGCCACTGGAAGGACTAACATTTAGAAAAACTGACAATATCAATCATAGAGACAATGTGGGAAGATGAAACTTTCAGACACTGCTGGAAGGAGCATAAACTTGCCCGTTATACAAAACTATGTATCTGTCAAGTTAAGCACTAATGTTGTATGTGCACTGTGACACAACTGTTTCACCCAATGTTAATATATTCATAGATTCATCAAAACTCATGGCAAAATATTAATAGAAGCATCATTTGCAATCATAAAACTATGGGAACTGCCTAAATGTCCATCATCAATTGAACAGATAAATGAAGTCTAGCATACTCACACTACAGAATGCTGCACAGTAAAGACAAAGATTAAATCCCTACTTTATGCAACATGAGAAATTTCATAAACACAGTGTTGAGAAAAGAAGATCCAGACAAAAAAGACTAATTTATGGTGATAGACTAACTAAAAAAAACTAATTTATGGTGATAGACAAGATAATAATAACTATCTTTAGATTACAGTGACCAAAAATCATGAGAGAGTCACCAGGGTGCTGACAATCTTCCACATTTTGAACTGGATGGTAGTTGAACAAGTATGTTTATTTTATAACAAAGATGGTACATAATCACAATTCGCTCACTTGATCATATGTATGTCTTACTTCAGCAGACATTAAAAGATTCAATTCACCTAATCAAGAAAGCTGCTATCGTATTACTGAATATGTCAGAACAAAACAATTTGATAAAACTTGGGTTTGAGAAAAATGATAACTTAAAAATTGAAATTATCCTTTATGAATACTATTCATTTTATATACATTATTTCATTTCTGCCTTGCAATAGTCCTGTGAGATAGCCATAATTATTTCCATAAAACAGATGCAGTCAGAAATGGGGTTTGAGTAAAGACGTACTTTATTCCCAAGCCTCTGCTATGGTACAATGTTTTCTTTATAATAATTACCCCTAACCCAATAAAGTCCATTCTGTTGTAGGAAAGCTTGGAATTCATGGTGTAGGACAGGGGAAGGGATAGAGAGAGCTAGGCTTGCAGCATAAAATGCAGGATGTCTAATTAAATTTGAATTTAGAAAAACTACAAATTTTTAAGATATATATGTCACATGCAACACTTGGGGACATATTAAGCATATCATTATTCCATGCAATCAGACATACATATACTTAAAATCTTACTTCTTAGGCAGCGCCTGTGGCTCAGTGAGTAGAGCGCTGTCCCCATATACTGAGGGTGGCAAGTTTGAACCCGGCCCCGGCCAAAACTTCAACAAAAAATAGCCAGGCATTGTGGTGGGTGCCTGTAGCCTCAGCTACTCGGGAGGCTGAGGCAAAAGAATCGCCTAAGTTCAAGAGCTGGAGGTTGTTGTGAGCTATGACGTCACAGCACTCTATGGAGGGCAACAAAGTAAGACTCTGTCTCTAAAAAAAAAAAAAAAACTCACTTCTTGTTTATCTAAAATTCCAATTTAACTGGGTGTCCTGTGTTTTTATTTGTTAAATGAGGAGACACCAGTGAGGACTGAGGTTTCTCAACATCGGCACTACTGGGACTGTGTAATTGGGGCTGCACAATTCTTTGTTGTGGGGGATTGTCCCATAAATTATAGGATGTTGAGCAGCATCTCTGTTCCCTACTCACTACATGCCACTAGCAAACTCCCCCAAGCCATGATAACCATAAATACCTGCAGACCTGGGGCCTTAGTGGAGGGCATCAAATTTCCTAAAGTTGACAATCACTGGGTTGGGATAAGCTTGGATAGAGTCTACTCCCCTATGTCACTGATTAAGGAGTCAAGAAAAAGGGTGTACAGGAAGCAAAGCTGGTATCAAAACGCAGCACCTACCTTGAGTCTGGTATATGAAAATGCACACAGACTCGCTGCTGAGAAATTCCACCTTCATTTCAGAGAGCCACCCAGGCATCCTCAACTCAACTTTTCATTTTCTTTTTCTAATGTCCAAGTTTAATACAATTATTCATATAATGATGGATAGTTGAATTGAGTGTCAGTGGAACACTGATGATAATTACAATTAATATCTTCCTACCATAAGCCATAAAAATAAATAGCAGCATCTCCTGTGACTGTTTCCCCAGCCAGCAGTTTTGTGTCCTCTGTAGATGCAACATGCTCATTCAGAAAATTTTTTTGAGCAACTACATGTTTTAATAAATTTTATTTGGATGGGCACTCACTCAAAAAATTAACTCAAAGTCAGCATGATCCTAACTGATCGGTAGTTTTTCTTTTGAATATTTAGGAGAGAAATTCAAGTTATCTCTGCAGAAACCCCTAATGTTTCAAGCATATTTAGAATCCATGGTTCTCATACTCTCCATCCCTCCCACTAGATCTTATAGCACAACCCTGGCAACCTTCTGAAAACTTTGTTGATGTCTCTTCCCCAAAGAGTTTTTGGGAAAATCAAACTATTTCACCAGAAGACACTTTAACACCAATTATCAACCTTCCAGAGTTCTCCCAGGAGCTCCAGAGATTCACTATGCAATCCATTCAGGTGGGCAACAGAGGAATCAATGTTTGCAAGCAGATTAATTAAGTGTTGCTTTTTTTTTCACATTCCCGGAACCCCAACAGGCACCTGGATGATGCTGAATTGCTTGAATGAGAGTGAGTTAACATCATTACGCTGCATGTCAACAGCAGGACCCTGCAGCTCTGCTGTGCAGGAATCTCTCCAAGTGGACTGGCTTCTCACCCAGATCTTCTTGATCACCTCCTAAGAGGACCAGCAGGTCGGTACTTACTCTTCTGCAGGGCAAAAGCTATGACATTCACTTAAAAGTTGTTTTTTTGGCCCAGTAGCTCATGCCTCTAATTCTAGCACTCTGGGAGGCCAAGACTGGCAGATTCCTTGAGCTCAGGAGTTTGACCATCCTGAGCGAGATTGAGACCCCACCTTTCCTAAAAATAGAAAAAATAGCCAGGCATTGTGGCGAGTGTCTGTAGTCCCAGCTACTCAGAGGTTGAGACCAAGAGATTAAAGTTGCTGTCAGCTATGGTGATACCAGGACACTCTCCCCAGGGCGACAGAGTGAGACTCTGTCTCAAAAATAAATAAATAAATAAATAAATACTATCTTCTGAACTTGGAAAGTCATTAATGAATTTTTCTGCCAAAAGCTGATTTTTATAATTCAGTGACTGTGTATTAGATAGGCTGGCTGAATGCTTAGTGCTACAGTGAACGTTGCTGGATTGAATTCCAGCACATCAGTGAGGCCACATCCTACATCACACTGGGAAATCTGCACCACCAGGCCCATTGCCTCTGCTCGTGGCATAGTGTCTCACTGATCAGGGACTCCATCTGGTATACCAGGTGCCAGAGTGCCTTTTGTTGTAATGGGATCACGTGTAATGAAAGCCAGCCTGTGCCTCCCACTGCTGCCACCAGCACCGCAGCCCATGGACTCAACTTTGGGTTTCACAGTCCATGGGAGCCAGGCTCGCAGGTTTCTGGATTCCAAGGCACGCTGCGGCGTCCACACCATGCAGATCCCCTGCTATGGAGGAATTCATTGTTAAAGTCTCATCCCACGACCTCACCTCACTTTGGCTGTGTGACACAGCATAAAGATGGAGGCTCTGTGGGATACATACCCGAAACTCCCTTCTGCTCTATCGTTTCCTGGGCACATAATCTTGGACAAGCTACTTTGCCACTGCCAACTATAGCAGTTTTGAGACAGACTGTGTTATAATCAATTACTTCACCTCCAAGAAACACAGTGGACAGCCGGCAAGTTTCACTTTGCTGGCTTATCAGTGTTGCTGGGAGGAGTTCATTTGTTTCTGTCTGTATAGATTTTACATTTCATTTCTCAATTTTTGTGAATCTCAAAACTTTCCTAATGACCCACATATGTTTTCCTATATATCACAATAAATAGTTACCTTTCACAGGTTTTGGGAATGGAATGGGTTAGCCTAACTGGAACTCCATCACAGTGCTCTACAAATGTGTTTCTGACTTTTTCCCCTTTGCGAGATCTTACTGACAACATTGCTGGCCCTGGGCCCAGGCCCCTGCACTTCAGCACATGCTGCTGGACGTCTGGCCGCCTGTCCAATCTTCATGCCCACTGAGCAGACTTCTCTACCTAAAAATGCCTGCTAAAGTCTTTATTTACAAATAATAAGGGCTCAAATCCAGGAGCATTCACAAGATAAGATGTCAGTCTGACATCAGTGTCAGTCACCCAGCTGACGGAAGACTCTGTTACTGAACAGGACCTATTGGCCCATGGAGTCCATCAAGCCCATTTGAAATCCTGATCTGGACAGGACATGCCCAGGCAGGAAGCTTCGTTGGACCTGGGACTCCAGCCCTGTGTCTGGCTGGGTCAGTGCCCCTAACCACCTCTGGTTTATCCCAATATTCATTACCAGGCCCCATTTCTCTTCAATGAAGACAACTTTTTTGCAGCAGTAACTACTTTCACTCAAGTTTTAAGACTCAGGGAGTGTCTACCTGCCCTGATCAGCCTCCCGGCTACAGAGACAGCTTAACTTTGGAAGACAAAGGGTCTTTCAGAGCACGGCCCACCGCCTCAGCCCGGAGACTTTGCTTGCTAACTCACTTTCACAGTACCATTCTACAGAAAACTAGCTATGAGCTCATTTTTTTCCCAGCTCTGGTTGGAATTTGATGCCACTTATCATCTATTCCATTCTCTCATTGTATTCTTTGCAACATAAACAAATGCCAGATTTTAGCAGCTTTTGAAACCTACTGCAAAGCTTCCTGTTTTGGCTCATCCTAAGACCCTTCCTTCAACCTCTCAGGGTAATTTAGTCTTATATGATAGAAGCATCTGCTTTGTACAGAAAACATGTGATTTCAACATCTGAAAGAGGCAGCCTGATTGGGCCTTGAGATGACGCACCGCGTGGCAGCTCCCTTTCAAAAGTGTGGCAGCTTCTCTTGGAAACGGAGAAAGAACTACCACAGGCAGATGTTCTCTGAATAGCACTTATGACAAGAACGGGGGCTTGAGCAGCGCATTTGCTAAGGCTAATGAAAGTCTTGGGGGAAATGAATAACCCAACTTTTAAAATTAGAAGGGGAAAGAGCTATTTAGTGAATTTTTAAAATCTGTTATTCATCCATTTCCTTTAAAATGATTTTATGCATTTGCCATTTGTTTGCTGTTCCAAATTGCCCCCTTGGTTTCAAAGCCTCACAGTCTATCCTATACCTTAAAATGCACAAATTGCCACACTTGCTCCCAAAGGAGGGGGACACGTATGCAGGGTGCCTTAGCTGGAGCGTAAATGCCTCACGTTGATGGGGTCACTGGCTTCTAATGTGTGCCTGCTTGGACAGGTGCTGGGCCATCCACTCTCAAGAACCCAAGCAAAAGGAGAAGCCTTGGGGTACAACCTGTGGGACAGGATTTAATTCATGAAAGGTCTGCCGGCCTCTGCCACACCAGGCTGCCATGGCCAGTGGGAGTTGACTATGCCTTTGCATGAAATTTAACTTAGTGGTCCCTGCCAGCAGCCCAGCTTGGTGTGGTGATGGGATGATTCAGCTCCATTATTTATTATTAGTATCTATTTATTATTTTTACAGCTATCTAAGCATTAGAGCAGGTCTTTTATATACACTATAAACAGAATGGACCTGGTTCCTCCCCTTAAAGAGTTTGCACCTTTCAACAAAATGAGAGAAGGACATCATGAATGGAAAGATATTGTAGAGCATCCAATTCAAGTTGAGTGACTAGAAATAGTAACTGTGGTGATCATTGTTTGTAAACTCAGGGCTGGCAGCACTTTCCACAACTTGTACCCAGTAATACTTCCTTCCTTTGGACATCCATAAATTAGTCATCTACCTGCTTCCCCCGCTGGATTGTAAGCACCTTTAAAATCAGGGATATTTTACATCCCGAATTTGTTCACTGTCCCTAAGGGCCTAAAACTTTGCATCACACCGACATTCATTAAAATAATAATAATAATAGCCTGCTCTAAAAACAGATATAGGTGATGTTGCTATAAGCAAAGAGCATATCTATAAAGGGGCGGTGAATCAAAGATCCCAGGAACACTCTAAAATTCCTCTCTTCATCATTTGTAGGCTTTCATTTTAATTTTTTTTAATGAGAAAATACTTTTCCTTTTGGAGAGCAGGCAGACATCCAGTCTTAGGACTTCTGGAACGGATTCGGTGCCTTAGTGACGTTGAGCTATGGAAGTGCACTGTCGCTCAGGGACCAGCCCTCACCCCCTGTGCCAGTGTCACTGATCTGGACCTCCCTGAGCAGGGGACAGGTGCACAGATGTGTTCTGCAGCACTTCTCAGAGTGGTTGTACTTGGGGATGTAGTGGAGATGGTGAAATGGTCCTCTGCATCTTCACCTTGGTCACCACACCAGACAGGGTCCATCCTCGGATGGAGACATTACCAGAGTAGGGGCACTTCTGGTCAATGCAGGTGTTTCCAGTGGCCTCTTTGGGAGTCTTGAAACTCAGACCGATGTTCCTATGGTACTGCAGGACCTTCTCCTTGCCAGTTTATCTTAGCAGGACTCTCTCTTTGTTTTGAAAGTTGGTGGCTGCTTCTGGTAGGCGCACTCAGTCTGAATGTCTGCCCCCCCCCCCCAAAAAAAAAGCTCACTTATAATTTCTTTACTGCTTGGTGTCCAGGGGCACCCAATCCCCCTCTGTCTTTTGTATCCTCAGTGTAGATCTCATGAAGTCTGGTCCACCCTTCTCTCGGCCATGATGCTCTCAAAAGGCCCTCTTCACAGCCCAGGCAGTGGTTGGGGTAGCATTTAGGTCAGTTCTTCCAAGATTCCTCTCATCTCAGTGAGCACGATTGCATTTCAATGTCCCAGAGTGTGGTGGGCTCTTCATGTTCTATATCCCATGATGCCCATGGAAGGGACAGTCCTCCACTGACCACCATTACAAGTCAATGTAATGCCTGTTCCTACCAATCTACGTGAACCCCAAATTGCCTAGCCTGGAAAAAAAAGAATATCACCTGACATGGATCACTGACTACTTAATACCAAACTTGTTGGGCTTCCCTCAAATAATATATAAAGCACTCCCCTGCTCCTCACTGGGACTCAGTCAGTGTCACCGGCTCCCAGGTGACTGTCACTCTCCTTCTCCCAACAGCTATTTGGTACTTGTATCTGTTCTCCAGATCCATTCCAGTCTTTGGCTCTCTCTCAACCCCAGACTTTAGGAGGGCTTCCTTGAAAAGATAAATACCATCCAAAACTGAGCGACTCGGGTCTTTCCTTTCTTTCAAAACCTAAAACTTCCAGGTGAGGTTTGGTGATCAGCTGCCCTTACTCTTCTTTGATGGTGAACAAAGGATTGTGATCTTTATTTCCTTTCCTGTCGCCATTTTGCTGGCCTATGTCACTCAGGCTGTGCTCTGCCCCTCATCTTGTGTCCTTCCAAGAGAGCAGAGGTTACCACATCACCTCCCTGGTGCCATTAGTTGGCACCATCTTCTGTAATAGTCCTCAAGAGATCAACAACGGCCTCCAAATTTCTTACACTTAATGAAATATTTTATTGTGCAATAATTTATGTTTCACATATGTGAATCAGAAACAGAAATTTCACATGAAAACTTATAAGCTCAGTACCAATTAAGATCTAAAATATCAAATAACCTCTCCTTCTAATTACATGTCTTCTTTCCAAATCATCATGTCATCTTGCTTTAAATATATATATATATAGAGAGAGAGAGAGATAAGCATAAGTTTCTCTAAAAATACATTTAGGGTAATTTTACTTATTTTTTAACTTTATAAACATGATTTCACTCTGTAGAACTTCACACACCACAGTACGCACAAGATTGCACACAAAAGGGGAACCAAGCAAAGCCTATAACCTAGCTAAGAGCATACACCGATGTCAATGTTTTGGTCTGAGACTGTGCTGGGGTCATACAAGATGGCTTTGTTGTCTCTAGTAGTGGTTCTCAACCGTCCTAATGCCGCAACCCTTTAATATAATTTCTCATGTCATAGTGACCCCCAACCATCAAATTATTTTTGTTCCTACTTCATCACTGTAACTTTTTTACACTTATGAATCATAATGTAAATATCTGATATGCAGGATGTATTTCAGCAACCCTTGTGAAAGGGTCATTTAACCCCCAAAGGGGTCGCGGTCCACAGGTTGAGAACCGTTGTTCTAGAGGAACTTTCAGCAGGGTTTTTGTAGGATAATACTTAGAAATAAACATATCCTACATCAAGCACACAAAGTGAACTCAGTGTGAGTTTAAAATGGCTTGCTAGTCTTCCAGAGGCTTAAGGGACCTGGGCCCCCCTGGGACACACGCAGAGTTAGCTTGCCTGGAGCTAAAATTCCACAAGCCATGTCTCTGAAATTGTGTACCCCATGAAGCCTGAGGCCAAAGAGCATGCCACCCTTCCTCAGAGATATGGGCCAGAGGGTTGACGGATGTTAAAAACATATTGTGGGAAGTCTATAGGAGCTCTGCCCTGAGGAAAGAGACAGTCGTTACTTCATACTGAGTAAACTGAGTGAATGCTTGAAGATACTCTGTTCCCCTGTGGCTACTTTCTTCTTTGTGATCTTTATTTAGATACCTGCCCCAGAGATTAGTCAGTGTCTAGAAGAGGATGTTTACTGCAGAAGTGATTGTGTTGATGTGGTAACAGGATATTTCTTTACAAGTTAATTTCAGATAGGTAAAGTGAGGTAATGGTGAAACTAACAGATAATAGATTAAGTGTGTACGTGACTAGAAGTGTATAAATCAAATTCCTAAATAAAGAACTTCACTACACACCATCCCATACAATGTAGTCTGTTTCTTGATCACCCTTAATAATTGCAGGAGCGAGTTTATACCCACAGCAATGCTGCTGTTCTTTCGCGTCTCTGGTCACACAATAGTTTTCTTTAATCATGTAGACTAAGCTATGGCTAAAAATCAGTGCGTGAATTGAGGGAAACTCCAATTATTTGATTAAAAGAAACTCAATGATTTAAAATAAGCTTTACAATGGATTTAATAACTTCTGTGTATAAAGTTATGTTCCTTTTTGTCCTCGAGATTATCTGTGATTATCCTTTAACACTTCCTTGGACCTCCCGGGTATCTGTCTGCTCCACAGGTTTTAGTCTTTTTCTTAACATTTAACTCCCCTCATCTCCCCTGTGATAGTTTTCTATTTCATTTATTTCTACTATCTTTTTGACCAGTACTTCCTTCCCTGTATTTCCTGAGGTTATTTTGGCACACTTTTACTACTTTATAATATGGTTGCTTAACTCATTGGCTTGCAGCTTTGGGGGTTGTTTTTTTGGTTGTTTTGTTGTAAATGTTCCTGTCCGGGGTGTCCAACCTGCGGTCTCTGGCTGCATGTTGATACTATGAGGACATTCTTGACTTACCTGTGGTGTCAGATATCATGAAAAGTGTGCAAGGACCTTTGTTTTTACTTCACTGGTTTTTGTGTATTTATGTGTGGCCCAGGTCAACTCTTGTTCTTTCAATGTGCTATAGAAAAGAAAAAAGGCTGGACACCCCTGAAATCTTCCTTATCACTGCCTCTCCTGCATACATGGTTTTTGTTATTTCCCAGCTCTAAGTAACTTCTTTCTTTCTTTTCTTTTTTCTTTAATTTTTATTTTTTTTTTATTTTTTGAGACAGTCTCAGTTTGTCACCCTCGGTAGAGTGCCGTGTTGTCACAGCTCACAGCAACCTCAAACTCTTGGGCTCAAGCGATTCTCTTGCCTCAGCCTCCCTAGTAGCTAGGACTACAGGTGCCCACAATACAATGCCCAGCTATTTTTTTTGTTGTTGTTGGTTTAGCAGGCCTGGGCTGCGTTCAAACCCACCAGCCCTGGAGCATATGGCCGACACACTAACTACTAAGGTACAGGTGCCCAGCCAGTAATTTCTTTACATTTGCATTGTGACTTACTTCTGATGCACATTTACTGTGAATTTATTTATTTATTTATTTATTTATTTTTATTTTTTGGAGACACAGTCTCAAACTGTTGCCCTGGGTGGAGTGCTATGACATCATAGCTCACAGCAACCTCCAATTCTTGCACTCAAGGGATCCTCTTCCCTATGATTTTCTATTTTTAGTAGAGATAGGGGCTTGTTCTTGCTCAGGCTGGTCAATAACCTGTGAGCTCAAGCAATCCACCTGCCTCAGCCTCCCAGAGTGCTAGGATCACAGGCGTGAGCCACCGTGCCTAGCCAAGAACATTTTTACTTCTAACATAGGTGTATTTCAAAATTTTTTATGGTTTTAACATAACTGAATTGTATCTAAAATTTAGACATTATGAAGCCTTCCTTAAATGGGCTGAAATTTGCTATACTGATGATAGCCTGGCTATTGCAAATGCTATTAAAGATCCACCCTGGTTCCATCCTCCTCACCACTCCACAGCGACCTGATTGCCAGCACCTGCTAGCCTACAACCTTCCTTCCATGTCCACGGTCTGGGCTGCCACTCCCCTGTCCTGTTCCACCGGCACAATGGGTGTGCCACAGTGAATGTCCTCCACGGAGCATCCCTCAGCCAAGGCCTAATGGGAGTTGGTCTGTGAATTCCTCAGCTCCCTGCCCCTGGTGTGGGAAACTCCAAGGTGCATGTTTTATACTGACTCCTACAGTTTCTCAGCAAGAACAAGCTCCATTCACCCACGCTGATAATTAACCTGAAACTCTGCCCTTTGGTTTTTTCCTTTCCCATCTCTCTATCAGTGTTTCTTTCCCCCTTTAAATAAACCATTGGCACTCAAGTATTTACCCCAAGTTCAAGTTCTAAAGAAATGCAATGTGAAGGCCAAGGTGAGAGCCTACATTGAGAGCCTACATTCTCTATTAGCTGTTAAAAACCAAAAAGTGTGTAATTAATGTTATATAAATTCCTTAAGTCTCCTGCTATTTAAATATAATGCTTGACCTCCAAGAGAGTAGTATTACAATTTGGATATTTGATAGTACATGTTACGTTTTCCCTTGTAATCATATGACTTTTTCCCTTATGTATTTGGTATTAATTTATTACATGAATCCAAGATGATTACTATTACATTTTCTTGCTGAATTGAACCTTCTATCATATGTGTTATCTTCCTTATGGGCAAGAATGCTTTTATTATTAAAGTCTATTTTGTCTAAAATTATTATGTCTCACAAGTTTCTTCTGGTATTTTTAGGTATAACAACTTTCAACTATCCTTAAGTTAATTTTAAGTATGTCCATTTTATAATTTACAACTGTTAATTTCTGGGAGTGTTCATTTTATTCTAGGCCCTTATTATTTGTTGATCATTCCTACATATCACTTTTCATTCTACCACAATACATTTTGCCTCTGTTTATTTTCTTTTCCTTTATTCCCTTTATTTTTGCCTTTCCTCCATTTTCATAAGGAGGAAGCTGTGTGAAAGTGTTTTCACCTTTTTGTCTAACGTTTTGGAATGTGTGTATTACACTTCCATCTGCGATCGATGACTCTTGTGCTTTATACCATGCTTATTTAAAGTCTAAAACGCACATCACATCCATTCCTAAATAGCATAGTACCAAAGTCTCTCCCCTTGGTCTACATTTTTCTTCTCCTTTTCCAACTACTGCCCAAAGTCTCCATTGAGTATCCTCTTTTTAATAAACCTTCCCAGGGAAGGCAGACTGCAAAGTTCACATACCACAAAAATGTAGAAAGAAAAATCCCTGTGGTCAAAACTATAGTGAATTAAAACATTTGAATTTGTTTGAAAGCATCCAAGTAGAATCAGGGCAAAATGCCAACAGAGAGACTAAAAGCACAGCTCTGATTGCCAATATGATAGCAGTGACATCTGAAACCGACAGAACCCTAGAAAATTCTAATATCATTCAAGTCATGATATAATGCAGGTGAGGATGAATCTGGAATGTGAGCTTGGTGTTCCCATCTTAATCTTAAATTTTCAGTCTGGCACATCCTTATTTTATTTCATATGTGCAATAAAATGTTTTGCCAACAACCCTTCATCTCTCCTTCACTATTTGTTTTGAAGCCTCAGGTGTGGATATGAAAAACCAAAATGGATCTGAGTGGTACCAAAGAACTTTGTGTTCAAGGTCATGAACATGGACATTGAAGACCTAACCTCTGAGCATTTACAAAGGAGAAACAAGGTCCAGATGCAGAGTTACAAGCACTTTTTTCAGGATGAGTTCACAAACTTAATTGTCAGGCCTCATATGACAGTTCCAATCAGTTCCGATGGCCATTCCACAAAAAAGAGTTCCAAAATTATTTTGAAGGATGGCTTAGGCTCTGGTGTCAGTACAGAGCTTCCCAAGAGGACTACCTCCAAGGTGACTGGAGTGATACTCAGCACTTTTTCTAGAAGGAGTTCTCACACTTAATTGTCTGACCCCATACAACACCAGAATCTACATTACACTAACAAACTTTCTCAAAGCCAACTCCAGGAAGGCTTCTGATGAAATATAAATGTGGAGGAAAGGTGGAGCCAGGTTGCAGAAATAGGTGAGTGTTGGAGACATAATGATTATAAACAGCAGAAATTATTCATCAGGGAAAAGACTTAACTACAGAACTATTTTAGGTATATTCCAGTGGCACAAAGAAAAAGACAGTTGGAGACGACTAAGGTAGTGCCCCATATGCGCTGGTGTATGGCACCCACCACGAGGAGACTGCAGATAAAGATGGTGTTAAATGGATCAGAGTCTGCAGAGATGGCCTAGAACCGTGGTTCTCAACCTTCCTAATGCCTCAGCCCTTTAGTACAGTTCCTGTGGGTCGCGACTCACAGGTTGAGAACTGCTGACCTAGAAGATGCATTTTTAAGGAAGAATCCAGGAGTCTTCACAGTTTTTTTTCTTCCAAGTAAAATAGAAAGTTAATGAAAATAAAGGATGTTTGGCCTGAAAGAACATGGACTCGGCCACAGGAACGGGCAGAGGAACTTTCTGTGGAGAAGCAGACCACATGTTCTGTCATCGGCCTTTCTTGAGGCTCTACTGTCTGCAAAACTGTGAACTGTACAGACTGACAAAACATGGAGTCAGGTCCCTCAGAGTCAGGAGGGATTTGAAACGCTGAGAGGAACGCCATCATAACTATGGCCCACCTCTCAGAGGGATCGGAGCTGAGTGTTGTCCGGGCCCAGAAAGCAGCCCCCGACCTCCACGTCCACAGACGAGCTACATGACACATGTCCTCTCACACTCGTCTGACGCGGGTCACACTACGTCTGCATCTAAGCCTCATCTGTGATAACTTGGAGTGCTATCTTCACAACCTCAAATCAGTCATTGTTCAGGTAAATATTTATCCAAGCCCTTCTGTGGTAATTTGCAGGGAGTGGGGAGGAATGTGTGTGGGGGGTGCAATCCTAGTTGTTTACCTGAAACCATATCTATCCTGAACTGCATGCAACCCCTCTTCTTTATGCATAATACAACACGGGGGTTACTAAATAAAAAAAAAAAAATCTATATTTCTGATATCTTCTCCTTATAAATAAAATTAGCTAAAAAAAAACACAATATCTTTAGGATATGGTTGATGCTCTAGTTCACTTTATCAGCCTGTTATTTTCAGTAAAATGTAATTGACAGATTGATTTATAACCTGCATGTGTCTGTGAAGGATTCCAGACAAGAAGCACACACAATACCAAACAAAGTTAAAAAGATGAAGGAACAAAAGTAGGAAATTAAGTTTCATTCAAGGGGAAGATTAATCATCAAACACAGACCATAAGATCACCTGCATTTGTTAAACTTGGAACATAGATACAGGTCTGGGATTTTAGCAGCCCAAGAAAGGAGGGGAGATTGTGTCAAATCAAATTCATAAAGGCTCAGAGGCAACTTAAATCAAGTGTGTAGATCAGGGGTGGCGAACACGCGGCTCTCGAGCCGCATGCGGCTCCTGGCCAAAATGAATGCGGCTCTTTGCCTCTTATCATTATTTTGTATACTGTGGCTCTTTGCCAAGTTTGGATTTTGTTATGCTGCTTCTGAGGA
>CAUYPK010064350.1:0-11744 GCA_963574355.1 Loris lydekkerianus
TCCTTCCTTCCCCTCCCTTGCCCCCTTCCCCATATTCTTGTACTGAGATTGGATTATAGCCTTTGTATGAAAGCTATATGTTAGTTTCATATTAGGGCTGAGTACATTGGGTACTTTTTCTTCCATTCTTGGGATACCTTGCTAAGAAGAATGTTTTCCAGCTCCATCCATTTAAACATGAAAGAGGTAAAGTCTCCATCTTTCTTTAAGACTGCATAATATTCCATGGTGTACAAATACCACAATTTATTAATTCATTCATGAGTTGATGGGCACTTGGTTTTTTTCCATGACTTAGCAATTATGAATTGGGCTGCAATAAACATTCTGGTACAAATATCTTTGTTATAATGTGATTTTTGGTCTTCTGGATATATACTTAGTAGAGGAATTATGGGATTGAATGGCAGATCTATTTTTAGATTTCTAAGTATTTTCAAAACATCTTTCCAAAAGGACTGTTTTAGTTTGCATTTCCACCAGCAGTGTAGAAGTGTTCCCTTTGCTCCACATCCACACCAGCATCTTTACTTTTGGGATTTTGTGATGTGGGCTTATCTTACTGGAGTTAGATGATATCTCAAAGTAGTTTTGATTTGCATTTCTCTGATGATTAAGGATGATGAGCATTTTTTCATGTGTCTGGAGGCCGTGGGCCTGTCTTCTTCAGAGAAGTTTTTCTTCAAGTCCCTTGCCCAGCCTGAGATGGGATCCCTTGTTCTTTTCTTGCTAATACGTTTGAGTTCACTGTGGATTCTGGTTATTAAACCTTTGTCGGAGACATATCCTGTAAATATCTTCTCCTATTCTGAGGGCTATTTGTTCTACTTACTGTGTTCTTGGCTATGCAGAACCTTTTTAATTTGATCAGGTACCAGTAGTGTATTTTTGATGCAGCTTCAATTGCCCGGCAGGTCCTCCTCAAAAAATATTCACCCAGGCCGATTCCTTCAAGAGTTTTCCCTGCACTTTCTCTAGTATTTTTATAGTTTCATGTCTTAAGTTTAAATCTTTAATCCAGTGAAAGTCTATCTTAGTTAATGGTGAAAGGTGTGGGGATAGTTTCAGTCTTCTACAGTTTGCCAGCCAGTTTACCCAATACCATTTGTTAAATAGGGAATAAACTCCCAAATATTTCATCTTCTTTGGTGCTACTATAAATGGAATTGAGTCCTTGATTGTTTTTTCAGCTTGGCTATTGTTGGTATATATAAAGGCTACAGATTTATGGGTGTTGATTTTGTAGCCTGAGACATTGCTGTATTCCTTGATCACTTCTAAGAGTTTTGTAGTAGAGTCCCTAGTGTTTTCCAGATATACAATCATATCATCTGTGAAGAGCAAAAGTTTGATCTCTTCTGACCCTGCATGGATACCCTTGATTGCCTTTTCTTCCCTAATTGTGAAGGCTAAAACTTCCATTACATTGTTAAAGAGCAATGGAGACAATGGGTAACCTTGCCTGATTTCTGATCTGAGTGGAAATGGTTTCAATTTAACTCCATTCAATATGATATTGGCTGTAGAATTGTTGTAGATGGTCTCTATTAGTTTAAGAAATGTCCCTTCTATACCCATTTTCTTCAGTGTTCTGATCATGAAGGGATGCTGAATATTATCAAAAGCTTTTTCTGCATCAATTGAGAGAATCATATGGTCTTTGTTTTTTAATTTATTTATGTGCTGAATTATATTTATAGATTTACGTATATTGAACCAGCCTTGAGACCCTGGAATAAAACCCACTTGGTCGTGGTGTATAATTTGTTTGATGTGTTGTTGGATTCTGTTTGCTGGATCTTATTGAATATTTTAGCATCAATATTCATTAGTGATATTGGTCTATAATTTTCTTTTCTTGTTGGGTCTTTTCCTGTTTTGGGGCTCAAGAAGATGTTTGCTTCATAGAATGTGTTGGGTAGTATTCCTTCCTTTTCTATATTTTGGAAAAGTTTGAGTAACATACATACTAGTTCCTCTTTAAAAGTCTGGTAGAATTCTGACATGAAGTCACCTGGTCCTGGGCTCTTTTTTTTAGAGAAATTTTGTGTAGTTGATGCTATTTCAGAACTTGATATAGGCTTGTTCAACATTTCTACCTCATTCTGGCTAAGTCTTGGAAGGTGGCGTGCTTCCAAGTATTTGTTGATTTCCTTCAGGTTTTTGTATTTCTGAGAATAAAGTTTCTTGTAGTATTCATTAAGTATTTTTTGAATTTCTGAGGAGTCTGATGTTATTATTAAGGAGGAGGAGTCTTTGTCGTTTCTGATTGATGAGATTAGAGATTTTACACTTTTTTTCTTGTTTAGGTTAGCCAAAGGTTTATCTATTTTATTGACCTTTTTAAAAAACCAACTTTTTGATTATTGATCTGTTGCACAATTCTTTTGTTTTCAATTTCATTTAATTCTGCTCTAATTTTGGTTATTTCTTTTCTCTGCTGTGTTAGGGGATTGAAGTGTTTTTCCTTTTCCAATTGCTTGAGATGTCCCAATAAGTTGTTAATTTCCTCTCTTTCTGTTCTCTTGAGGAAGACTTGCAGTGCTATAAATTTCCTTCTTAGGACTGCCTTTGCAGTAGTTCAGAGGTTTTGATGATTCGTATCTTCATTGTTGTTTTGTTACAAAAATTTGTTTATTTCCTTCTTAACCTCATCTATGACCCAGCTATCATTCATCATGAGGTTATTCAGTTTCCATGTTTTTGTATGAGTACGCAGGTTCTTGTTGTTACTCAGTTCCACTTTTATTTCATGATGGTCTGAGAAGATGCAAGGAATAATTTCTATTCTTTTAAATTTGCTGAGATTAGATTTGTAACCTAAGATGTGATTAACTTTGGAGTATGTTCCATGAGCTGATGAGAAGAATGTATATTCAGTTTTGTTAGGATAAAATGTTCTGTAAATTTCTCTTAAATCCAATTATTGGATGGTTAGGTTTAAATCTAAAATTTCTTTACTTAGCTTCTTCTTGGAGGATCTATCCAAAACCCCTAAAGGGGTGTTAAAAACTCCAACTACTATTGACCTGGAGGAAATCAAGTTGCTCATGTCCATTAGAGTTTCTCTTATAAATTGAGGTACATTTTGGTTGGGTGCATAAATATTAATAATTGAAATCTCATCATATTGAGACTTGCATATGTAGTGACCCTCCTTATCTTTCCTTACTTTTGTTGGTTTAAAGCCTATTGTATCTGAGAATAAAATTACAACACCTGCTTTTTTCTGTTTTCCATTTGCCTGGAATATAGAGGACCATCCCTTCACCCTGGGTCTATATTTATCTTTTAAGGTAAGATGAGATTCTTGTATGCAGCAGATATCTGGCCTGTGTTTTTGTATCCAGTCAGCCAGCCTATGCCTAAAGGACAGTAAATTTTGAAGGACAATTTATTCCATTCACAATAATTGAGAATATTGATAGGCCTGGTGTAATTTTGGGTATCAAGTTTTTAGAAAGACCAGTGAACATTTTTAATCCTGTTTGCAGTTCAAATTCTAAATTCAATTTCAGACATCTCAGCTATCTGTTTGTGAATGGGATCCTCTGGATTGGCTGGTTTGTCATTCCTTGGGGGGTTGAACTGTTCTGTTTATTCATGTTACCAGAGTTTTTCTGCTGATTCCACACCTTGATTGTTTTTCATGCTTTAGCCAAATGAGCAGGTATGGTGTATGGTGAAATTGGACTGGAAACTTCTACGGTTGTGGTTAACCAGCCCTCATCTAGAAACTGGGACCGGTGACTGCAGCTTTTCCTCAAAAATTTTGCAAAGGACCTGTACAGTAGTACAGTCTGTGACTCTAGAGGCCTGCTCTACAGGTGTAGTGGGGGGAGGTGACTCTGTCTTGTATTTAGCTGATCTCTGTCCAATCCTAGTGAATCAGTAACTCTAGGTTACAGTCTCAGCTTTTGTGAAATACAAGCAACTAGGACTCCTTCCCCTACCAGTAATATCTGGATGAGGACAATCAAACCTTTCCACCACAGTAAAACCTGGGTCCCACCTGGGAGGGTCCTTGGGTAATTTGTACAGTTCAAGAGTTCCAGACCAATTGTTCCAGACATCCCCCACTCTCTAGCTGGAGAGTTTAAGAGGACTCCAGCAACTAGATGTTAGGAGTCTATTGGCAGCGCAAGTATGGTTTGAGTGCCTCTGGTGCTCTGAGGGGTCAAAGAGGCCCATCCAGAATGAAGTTTAGAGCCAGAGGGTTGATGCCTTTTTCCAAACATTGGTTGTCCTTCACCATTGGACTTTGGTCACCCCAGTCTCTGATAGTCCCACCGGCAGTCTCTGTTAACCCAGTCTTTGTGGCCCTGTTCTGTCCAATAAGCAAATGTGCCATAGCTATGTGCCTGCCAGAGTCAAAGTTAGGTTGTTGCCTCCTCCTTGTGGTTTCCACAGTCTGCCACCATCCAGCAAAGAAGCTGAGGTCTGCCTGCCTCAGGTGCTAAATGGCAGCTGAAGAAAGTTCCACTTGAGCTCAGTCCAAACCTGAAAATATCCAGATAGCAAAAGAATTTCTCCCTCAGCACTGCACCTTTGTTGCTGCTGTTCTGCAGCTGTGGAATCCCTGTAGGGTGAGGTCTGTTTCCCTCTGGCAGGCCACAGAGTTGGGGAGATGACTCTCCAGAGTTAGACCTCAGTCAGATCACTCTACTAATGCTGAAGTTGGGAGGGAGGTGCCTCCTCTTGGGTTCATGCACCTCAGCAGTTTTTGAGCCTCCACCCATAGTGCAGGAACCCAAGCCTCTGTCTGCTGCTGAGTTACTCTTTTTTTTTTTTTTTTTTTTTTGGCCAAGTCAGTCACCTTTCCCTCTATTTCTTTCAATACAGTTACTGGATTCACTGGTAAAGCACAGCTATACTGCCACCATCTATGCAATGCCTGGTCCTAGCCAAGAAATGCAGACATTCTGGATTCTGGAGGAGTTGTACTTGTAGACTACCGGGCCAGGGGGTCGGGGGTAGACTGAAGGATCAAGGTGGCAAGGAAAATATTTGTTCAAATTTTCTGCCAGACAAGGGAATTCCTAGACTCACAGCAGGGGCTTTCTTGAGAAGGAGCCTCAACTTTCAACAATTCCCTCCAGTGGGGTGAGGAAGGAGAGCCTCAGTTTATTGCTCACCAGTAGAGATCACACAGTAAGCAAGCAATTCTCTTTGGGGAGGAGATGGCCACACAACCTTTTTGGGATGAGATATGTACCTGAAAATATTTTCTTTGGAGTTGAAGCTTGCCTCAGCAGGGAAGATGAGCAATTATTTATCTCATCTCTTAGCTCAGCTCCCCTCCTTCAGCTTTGTTGGGTTCTTTCTGGCCGTTATCTCTCCCTCTGGACTGAAGCTTCTGTTGAGAGCTGGCTCCAATCAACAGTTATCCCCCATGCCCCCTTGTTCTTATTGAATGTAAAAATTGGAGCTAGGAAAATAGCCAACCCAAGGATTTAGCAAAACACCAAACACATTGAGACCAAATGAGCAAATAAACAGATAAAAAGGCTACCAGATGCACAAGCCCACAGATGCATGAACATTCAGAAACACATAGACATACAGACAAAAAACAAACAAAAAAAACCTGCAATAAAAATGATAATCATAAAATAATTGAAAAAAAAAAAACCCTCTAAAAATCTGATGTAGGCATGCTCAAAAATCATAAGAAAGGAAGAAGAGGAAGAGAAAAAGAAAAAAAAAAAGAAAGAAAAAAAGTAGTGTTCATAAAAATGTTAAAAAAAAAGGAAAAAAATAAAAAAAACAGAAAAAAAATTAACAATATTTCCTCCAAGAAAAGGATGAAAAAAAAGAGAAAAAAAAGACACCAACCACAAAAATATTATTTTTGTATACATAGTATATATATAGAAATATACATCTATACATATGATGTAGGAGGTCAACTTTAGTAGAAATATATTTATAATGCCATATACTTTCTGGACATCAGGTGGTGCTGTGAGTGGTTACTAGGCTTACACCTGATTCACATTGTTACCACAGTAACCACCCTACCAGGCAGATTGCCATTTTGGGGGTTTCTATAAATGTTTATTTCCTAATGTTGTCCAACCTTGGCTGCTCTGTTCCATACTGTACTCCTATCCGACCTCCCAAATCGGTGCAGGAGTCCATGCTTCACAAATCTTTCCACTCTGCTCCCATGTTCTCCTGCAAACTGGCAACTTCAATCGGCTGTGGGGGAGGGGCTGGCTGCCACTGGCTCCCACCACTGTGGGGCCCAGAGAACTTTTCCTCAGTTTCCGCAGCTCAGAGACTCACTTTTGAGTCCAGCCACCCACCGGTTCACCACACAGCCTGAACTGCCAGTCCACACCAATATTCCCTGACAGGAATGGTTGGGTCTATTTAATCACTCCTGTTGTTCTGGGAAAAGGTGTCTGCCATTTCGGACAATTCAAAATGTCTGTTTCCTAGCAGGATTCCTTCTCCTCAATTTTCCATCAGGCTGCCTAGCATGCTGTGGCTCAGAGTGGCACCCCTTTCTGGTCACCAAACTCCACTCAGGAATAAATTTTCATCAATTATGTTTCGCATGAACTGCAAACTTCTGTCCTCTGTGAGGGAGGGACCAGCTGCTGGCCAGTGTGGCTGGGCAGGGGAAATCTCTACAGCAGAGTTCGTGGTTTTGAACTACACCTCATATACAGCAATCCACCAATTCCCTGCATGTCTCCAGCTGCCTATCCATACCAATAATCCACATGGGGAAAAGTTCCAGAGCCCCCTCCCTTTTACCTGATGACTTGGGAGAGATTGGCTACACATCCATCCCATCCACCATCATGCTCCTCCAAATCTTGAAAGTATGATGTCAAATTTTAACTTTTTATATATTTTATGATAGTAAATTAAACTAGCATCCACATATATCTTGTGCAATCATGGCATACCTAAGCAAAAAATTTCCTATATATATTTTTATTTGAGAGCTTTTAAATTATCTCAAAACTCTAATGACATTTTAATATATTAGAGGCATGTATATTATAATACATTATGTTATATAATATACATTTCAATATATACTTATTTTAAAAACCTGTTGAAAAATGGAGCTTCATAATTCAAACCCACACTCCTCAAGGGTCAACTTTGTTAAGTAGCACAGTGTAGGTAAACTTTTTATAAATATGTAGGCACTGGGTTATCCTTATCACTACATAACTGTTAGACAATTCTGCATCAGTTAACATTTGTTCTTTTAAAAACCACCCTCACTTATCACAATGTTACAGTAATCAAAACATGATGGTATTAAAGGATGGACAAACAGATGAATGGAACAGAATGGAGAGTCCAGAGATAGGTGAGTATAAGTATAGTCCACTGATCCTTAACAAAGGACAAAATGAGTCTTTACAACAATTGGTGCTGGAATGCTAGAACAACCTTATGCAAAGAAAGAAAACAAACCTATACATGTCACAAAAAAGAAAATCAAACAAAACTTATACATGTCACAAAAAAGAAAATCAAACTGTGTCATAAAGCCAAATGCAAAATTCAGAATGATGTAACTCCTAGAAGGTACTTTCTAGGAAAGTCTAGATCAGGGGTGCGAACATGCGGCTAGAGCTGCATGCGGCTCCCGGCCAAAATGAATTTCGGCTCTTTGCCTCTTATCATTATTTTGTATGCTGTGGCTCTTTGCCAAGTTTGTATTTTGTTATGCTGCTTCTGAGGAGGGACCTCTGAGGAGCCATCTCCGAGCGCATAGTCGAACTTGTTCGCCACCCCTGGTCTAGATGATCTTGGATTTAGTGAGGAATTTTTAGCTACAACACCAAGGGCATGATTCATGAAAGAAATAACTTAGAAGTTGCGCTTTAATAAAATTAGGAACTCAAATCATTTTTTGAGTATAAGATATAACTACAAGAGGGATGTTACCTAACAAATTCAATTATGGTGACTTGGTTGTTTGTTCCATTACATTAACCTGAAATAAAAAAAAAAAATAATAAGAAAAAGAAAGAACTCAAATCTGAGAAATACACTGTCAAAACATTAGAAGAGGATTTACAGACTATGAAAATTTTTGTAAGTGACATAACTGATAATGAACTAATTTTTAAAATATACAAAAGACTCTTAATACTCAGCAGTGAGAGAACAAAATTGACCAAAGACTTTAATAGCCACCTCATCAAGGATGACATCCACATAGCATATAATTCTAGAAAAAAATACTCAACATCATATGCCATGAGGAATTTCCTATTAAATAATATTTTTTGTATTGTTATGCACCTCTAAAAATGGTGAAAATCCAATGCTTAAAAGCTAACAACTCCAAATGCTGACTAGGATATGAAGAAGAGGAACTCTCATCTATTGTTGGTGGAATGCAATATGGTACAATTATGGTGTAAGGCAGCAACTATTTCTTAGAAAACTAACATACTGTATTTTTCCATCTATAATTTGCACTTTCCCCCAAATTTTTGAAGGAAGAATAAGGATACACATTATACTTCAGCAGTATTAACTCTGTATCTGTATAAATGTTTTAAATTCTTTTTTTAATTTGTGCTTACGCATTAAAAGTATAAACCTATGTTAAAAATAAATGGTAAAATTCCTTTATAATAGAAAATAATGAGTACCTAAATATAAACAAATACAAATTTTAATTACAAAATTAAAGTTTTTTCCACCTCAAAGTTTGGGCCAAAAGTAACAAAGAAAAGACAGAGAAGAACTTTATGGGCATGTTACTGAATTAATGAACCTGTTGTAAAGTAGCTACATACTGTATGACTATATGACACCCTGGAAAAGGCAAAATTATGGAGATAATAAAAATGTCCACAGTTACCAGGGCTTATGGAAGAGGGAGAGATAAGTAGATTATAAAGATTTTTCAAAGAGTAAAATTATTATAAAACTGTTATATATGGTTATTATTATTTTGAATGTATTATACATTATCCAATCCATACAATGTACAACACCAGGAATGATCTGTAATGTAACATATGTAATTTGAGAGATTTTGATGCATCAATATAGTTTCATTGACTGCAACAAATATACCACTCAGCTGTGAGTGTTGATAGTGTAGACCCTGTGCTCAGGTGGCAGCAGAAGTTGTATAGGGATTCTGTACTTGAAACTCAATTTTCTGCAAACCTATGACTTCTCTACAAAGTAAAACCTACTAACAAAATTTCTCCAGTTTTGAGAGGTGTAAAATAATAAGCATTTATTTTCTTGCATTTAAGGATTTTGTTTGGTGGCTCTACTGATCTCAGTCACATACACTTGTGAGTTAGGCTAGGGTGAGGAAGCTGAGTTGGGGCCAGTCCACTTCACGTGCTTGCCACATTTTCATTTTGACCATTGACTATTCTACAACTATTCTTCTTTTGGAGATGATTAAAGAGTAAAAAGGAATATAAAAACAATGCCTTTTTTGACCTAGGCACATGTCCAGTAACTTGTTTTTTTCACAATAAAATCAAATATATACCAAATCAAATCACATAACTTAGCCCAAAGGCAACATGAAAAAAACACTGCAAATTTACATAACAAATAGGTGAAAAAATTAGAACCACTAATTTAATCTACCACTTAGCATCAGAGATAAATGTAAGATATTCACTGGAAAAAATAGACGTTAATCTAATTCTTCTTGAAACTGGATATCTTAGTCCTTTTAGGAGTTAAAAATGATTCTCTTTAAAAAAAAATTGGTACAGATATTAAAGTAATACCAGAAATAAGAAAGCAAAAGCATAATCTCAAAATTTAGAACTCATTTAACTCTAGTGGATTGAAAATGTCCAATTATAGTTTATAGTTAAGCCCTTAAAGACATCCCATGGTTATGCATTCATAGGGTATTAAGAGAAAAAGTTGTTAGTGAGGGGCAAAGAAAGGTAGATATTTAATTCTTCATGTTTGCAGGATATGAAGAATGAGTCATATTTTCTAAAGAAGTCATATGAAATGTAATGCTCTGAAATTCTTTGTATGAAATATTTCTGTTAATGAAATGTTAGAAAAAATTCTTAATTTGCATATATTTGAATATAAATACATAAGGTATTTTTAAATGTGCCATTTGTGGATACATGTAAACATGAAAACCAACATACTTTAATAAAATATTTTCACTGTAATTGTGAATTGACATGTAATTTCAGCAAATGCTGCAAAAATATGTTTTAATTTGATTTTTTTAGAGCTGCTGTAGCAATGGCCAATGCATAATTTAATAAAACAAAAGTATATTCAGCTAAATAAAAGAGATTATATTTTTGTTCTGCAATAATCATGTAATAACTTATCTTATTGCTTTTGTTTTTAATTTTGAGATATGAAAGTGATAAGAATCCAAAAATACAAAACTATTCAGTAAAAAAGTAATCCTCAAAACCAGATGCCCTTATCTCCAAAGGAACTACTTGTGAAATATTACATAGATTTATGAATACACATATTATATATAAATATATATATATCAATATCATATATATGTATATACACAAAATCAGATAATTTAGAGATTATATAATTTTCACTAACTCAACCTAGAAAAGGTGTCACATATCTCATTGTTGAATATCACTATGGTAACCTTGCAGTCCTACCCTTGGGAAGCTAGGCACCAATGCCAGCGCATTGTCCATCCTTCAAAGCACTTTTTCTAGGATGACTTCAAGAATTTAATTGTCAAACATTATCCCACTACAGCTCTGATGTCCATTCTAGAAAAAAGAGTTCCAACATTGCTTTGAAGGGTGAACTAGGCACTTGCATCAGGGCATAGTTTCCCAAGGGGAGTACTTTGAAGATGGCTGTAGTGAAATTCAGCAATGAAGTAGGCGGCATTTTTTCTGGGATGAGTTCTTAAACTTAATGGTCCAAACTTATATACAATGATAGCATTCCTAAAGAACAGCTTTGCATATTTATTTTTTGAATGAAAAAGTAAATGTGGAAAACTGTTTAAAGTCAGTACACACAGAGTTGCCAGCACTTCTCCTAACCATGCATCAACATGCCCATGTTCCTTACCAATATAATTTAAAAATACATCTTCAAGTATGGAAGACATAGAAGAAAACCATGCTGCATTTAATTTCAACAACCAAGACATGGTATCATCTTAAATCTCAGGACATTGAAATGGTTTTTGTTGTATAACATGCCAGAGACTAATTCTAAAATGAATGTGTCTCAGGAATTGGCAATGTCTGTGATCAGAGTAGTTAGGAAATGTTCAGATATAGGAGTCGTGAATTGAATTCTGTTCCTGATATTTTAAATAAATACAGTCTTTTTTAATAACCCATATTACATTTGTCCAACTGACATTTTTAGGCTTAAAATCTAAAATTTATTTTTTGACATTTTTTTAAACCACCATGATTCTAGGTAAGAAACAATCTCCGTCCTAAGATAGATGTAAAAGTTTGGCAAAAAAAAAAAAAAAAAAAAAAAAAACAAAGAAAGCTAATGGCTGCAGACATATGATATTATGTTTGGAGACTATTTAGAGACCTAAAAATAGACCTGCCATTTGATCCTATAATTCCTTTACTAGGTTTATACCCAGAAGTCCAAAAGTCACAATATAACAAAGACATCTGTACCAGAATGTTCATTGCAGCCCAATTCATAATTGCTAAGTCATGGAAGAAGCCCAAGTGCCCATCGACCCACAAATGGACTAGCAAATTGTGGTACATGTATACCATGGAATA
>CAUYPK010064351.1:0-22600 GCA_963574355.1 Loris lydekkerianus
CTCCCCCCCACCACCACCACCACGTGAGGACACTGTAAGAAGCTGGCTATCTTTGAAGCAGGAAGTGGGCCCAGACCAGACACCAAATATGCTGATGTCCTGATCTTGGACTTCCCAGCCTCCAAAATTGTACAAGATGAAGAAATAGAGGCTCAAGGATCTGAAAGGCTGTCAAGAAAAGAAGATAAAAATCATTTCTGTTGCTTCATACTTTTCATTTCTTAATCATTTCTTGGTCATAGACCCTTTTCAGACTCCGAAAAGTTTTAGATTTTTTTTTTTTTTTGCAGTTTTTGGCCAGGGCTGGGTTTGAACCCACCACTTCCAGCATACGGGGCCGGCACCCTACTCCTTTGAGCCACCCAAGTTTTAAACCTTTTCTGCAAAAAAATCGTGCTTGTAATTTCACAAGTTGGAGGACTACTGGCAAAATGGACAATATAAGAAAGGTACAAGGAAGCAGCTGTCAGTTTGCTGTAAACAAGGACTTGTTAAAAGAGAGGAGGAATCCTCAAAGTGCAGTGAGCTCCCTGCCACTTAAGTGTTCAATCAAAACACAGGTGGTCTTTCAGGAATGCTGTACATGAGATATCAAAGTAGACTGGAGGTTGGTCTATGATTTTAAAGTACCTGTTTCCTATAAGATTGTAGGCCTAAATAAGTAATTTTTATAATGTTGGCAAACTTAAGAACTGAAGTTATTTTTCCAGACTATTCTGCTTGAATGTTCAATGTTATCTCCCATCTATTTATGATAACCGTCAGGTACTTGAAAACAACCCTATCCAAAGGAAAGAAGGAACACCCAACTGTTGATCTTGGTGTGAGATATACCTCATCATAATAAAAGTAGATTCCTTATTCCTTTAAATTCTTACCTTAAAATTTCCCTAAGATAAATACGATGTATGCCAGGTTCTAAAAAAATGGAGTTTTCCATAAGAAGATTTACTAGTTTATAATTTTTTAAACCTATTTCTATAAAGTATGGGGTGGAGGTGTCAGTCGCAGACCAGATACACAAGAGAAACAATTCAACTGTTCTGCTTTGCTTCTCAGAGCTGTGGGCTAATGGCTGAGGAGCTTACCCCTCTACGCTTTTTTTCTTCTTTGCGTTATTTCACTTAAAGATTCAGCCTCCCACAGCTCCGATGAGCACCAGAGCTAATAACTTTGCAAATCATAGCCTTTCAGAGCACAATTCTGACAGCTTGGCAGGCAAATAAAATGTTCACAAGCAAAAAAAAAGAAACACCTCAGGAAAACTTAGAAACACCTTCAGTTACAGACATTCCCCAAAGGACCATTTCTTCAGTTTACAACTTTCCCCCAGTGCTACCAAGGTACTAAGTTGTCACCAGAAGCGCTACATGTCCTGTCATGTGTACGTCTTCTGCAAAATTGCTCATTAATGTCCTCTTCATGTGTTGAAGCCAGGAACCCTATAAGACAATCCCCTACAAACCGGCATTTTCACTGACAAGTGAAGAGGAATCTTTTGCCATTCTTTTTTTTTTTTTTTTTTTTTTTGAGACAGAGCCTCAAGCTGTCGCCCTGGGTAAAGGTGCCACAATGTCACAACTCACAGCAACCTCCAGCTCCTGGGCTCAAGCGATTCTCCTGCCTCCACCTCCCAAGTAGCTGGGACTACAGGCACTCACCACAACACTTGGCTATTTTTGTGTGCGTGTGTGTGTGGTTGCAGCTGTCATTGTTTGGCGAGCTCAGGCTGGATTCAAACCCACCAGCTTAGGTGTATGTGGCTGGTGCCTTAGCCGCTTGAGCCACAGGAGCCGAGCCGATCGTTCATTTTTGCATAAAGTTCCTTTGGGGGAGTTATTCCCTTGGACAACACTTGCAACATGAACTTATTGTTCACGTTATAGAATAAATGAAACCTTATTCTTGTATTAACTTGCCTTAAAGTATGCTCTTTGGAAATTGAAATTACTCCCCATGATATATCATGAAGATTGATTATGGACAGATACAAGAAGGAATTAAATACCTTTACCGGTAAAGGATCATTGGAGAGAGTGCTGCTCAGTTTCACCCTTTCAGGAAATGTGTATTGAGTCTACCCCATGGCAGGGGCGATATACTTGGACCCAGATATCAGAGTCATACAACATGGCCCCTTACTTCAAAGGCTTTAATCTGAGGGCAAGGATCTCAATGTGAGCATCTCAATATTGAACCTGATATCTATTCGTATCAATTTTATCTGCTATAATATATCCAAAATCTGCTGACTCCTTTCCATCCCTCTACATCCCTGGTCCAGGCACCATCTGGACCAGCTGTCCTCTGAGTCACTGCAGTGGCTGAAAGGCTATGAATGGCCTTCTCTGAAATATGATGCACAACTAAGTGAAAGGGATCTTTTAAAAATGCAAATCAAGGCCAGGTGAGGTGGCTCACACCTGTAATCCTAGCACTTGGGAGGCCAAGGTGGGTGGATTGCCTGAGCTCACAGGTTTGAAACCAGCCTGAGCTAGAGTAAGACCTCATCTCAAAAAATAGCCTGGCCTTGGGGCAGGTGCCTGTAGGGCCAGCTACTTGGGAGGCTGAGGCAAGAGAATTGCTTGAGTCCAAGAGTTGCTGTGAGTTATGACCCCACAGCACTCTACCAAGGGTGACAAAGTGAGACTCTGTCTCAAAAAATAAATAACAAAAAATAAATAAATTGCAAATCTAATTGTTTTGATCCCCCAGCTTAAAACCATTTAATGGTTTTCCATTGTTCTTAGATTAACCTGGCCTCTAAGGTTCTATGGAGGGTGGCCCTGCCTCTCCCGCCTCATCTCCCACCATTCCCTCTCCCCATCACTCCATGTGCTCCAGTTCCCATCCACATGGTGCTTCTTCCTGCAAAGAGCCTTCAGGTAGTCTGGACTCTGTCCAAAAGGGTCATTCCACCTGGCTAGCTCCTCCTCATTTTTCAGATCTCAACTTCTTGAAATCCTCAGGTAAGGTTTCCTTACCTTGTTTTCAAGGTCAAATTCCCCTTTATGAGCTCTCACACTAAGGTGTACTTTTCCTTGGAGGCAGTTGGCACAGCTGAAATTCTACATTTGTTGATTGTTTGATTGATGTAGGAACCATACCTGCAGATGCTCACTTCTGCAGTTCTCTGGATACCCTGTAAATATTGGTTGAATGGAAGCATTCATGCCAGGATCTGGGACAAGGGGCTACATATTCCAGGATTTTAGAGGGAATGAATTGATTTCCCCCTCTTTAGTGACTGCAGCCCAGAAGCCCCATATGCCATTACCCAGCACCATTACATCCTCCATAGTTCCCAGCATCATCCAGCACCTTGGCCCTGCCTTCATTCTGTCTTTCCTAGGAGATTCTTTCCCCCTTTAAGTTCATAGTGCACTTTTCTAGTTTTCTCTTATTGGCTTCAGAAGACAGCATGGAACACAGGATTCAGAACTGGAAAATCTGGATTCAATAACCAGGTTAAAGATATTAGTTGTGTGATTCTGGCAGGCTATACTACTACCCTGAACCATAGCTTTCATGTCTGTAAAATGGAAACAACTTCAACCAAGAAAGATGGAGGAATTATAAAATCTAAAAGCAATCTTCCCTATCATCTGGAAATACTGGTTAAAATATGAAAAAAATGAACATATGATTGAGTACTCAAAAGGAAAGTGAAATTCCGATTAGAAACAGAAGAAACTGGTAGCCAGAGGATGAGCAGACTGTGAAGGTCTGAGAGGGAACTGGTTCTGGTGACTAAGGGCTTGGGTATACTAGCCAATAGGGACAGGAGAGGAGGCCTTGGTCCTGAGAGGTGAGGGATGAGATGAAATATAGTCAAAACTGGCTCAGAAAGAAATACACAAATTGAGCAGGTATATAAAGTGTAAAGAACTGAATGAGAAGTTAAAAATGTACACACATATACTGTACCCAGATGGTTTTACAGATGTAGTTTGCCAATGGTTAGTGGAACTATTTATTTATTTATATAAAGAGTTCCAGACAGGAGGCGCCTGTGGGTCAGTGGGTAGGGCACCAGCCCCATATACCGAGGGTGGCAGGTTTGAACCTGGCCCCAGCCAAACTGCAACAACAACAACAACAAAAATAGCCGGGCATTGTGGCGGGTGCCTGTAGTTCCAGCTAATCAGGAGATTGAGGCAAGAAAATCGCCTAAGCCTAGGAGTTGGAGGCTGCTGTGAGCTGTAACGCCATAGCACTCCACTGAGGGTGATAAAATGAGACTCTGTCTCTAAAAAAAAAAGAGTTCCAGACAATAGAAAAATAGTATTAATCATGTTTCTAAGACTAAAAATATCATAAATAAAATACTAGGAAGCCATCTGGTGAAGTTTGTGGATATGTGTATATGTTTTGTGAATGACCAAGCAGGGTTATTCCAGAAATACAAGAATAGTTTACTTTTAAAAAGTATTTTTTTCTTTTTTTGAGACAGGGTCTTTCTTGCTCCATTGCCTGGGCTGGAGTGCACCGGCATCATCATAGCTCACTGCAACTTTAAACTCCCGAGCTCAAGCAATCCACCTACCTAAGGCTTCCAAGTAGCTGGGACTATAGGCATGAGCAACTGTGCCCAGCTAATGTTTTTATTTTTTTGTAGAGATGGGGAGGGTGTCTCGCTTTGTGGCCCAGGCTGGTCTCCAACTCCTAAACTCAAGTGATCCTCCCACATCAACCTCCCAAAATGCTAGAATTACAGGTATGAACTACCACACCAGCTAAAAATCTATTAATGGGGTAGGCATGGTGGCTCATGCCTGTAATCCCATCACTTGGGAGGCCAAAACGGGTGGATTGCCTGAGCTCACAGGTTTGAGACCAGCCTGAGCCAGAGCAAGACCTTGTCTCTTAAAAAAAAGCCAAGCGTCATGGTGGGGTGGGTGCCTGTAGTCCCAGCTACATAGGAGGCACAAGAGAATCGCTTAAGCCAGGAGTTTGAGGTTTCTGTGAGCTATGATGCCAACAGTGCTCTACCAAGAGCAACAAAGTGAGACTCTGTCTCAAAAAAAATTTGTCATTATTTGCAGATGACATGATCTTATACATGGAAAACACTAAAGGCTCCACCAAAACAACTATTAGAACTAATAAACACATTTGGTAAAATTGTAGGATACAAAATTAATATACAAAAATCAGTACATTTCTTTTTCTTTTTTTTTTTTTTTTGTAGAGACAGAGTCTCACTTTACCACCCTTGGTAGAGTGCCATGACATCACACAGCTCACAGCAACCTCCAGCTCTTGGGCTTACGCGATTCTCTTGCCTCAGCCTCCCGAGCAGCTGGGACTACAGGCGCCCAGCTATTTTTTCTTTGTTGTTGCAGTTTGGCCGGGGCTGGGTTTGAACCCGCCACCCTTGGTATGTGGGGCCGGCACCCTACTCACTGAGCCATAGGCGCCACCCAAAAAATCAGTACATTTCTATACACGAATAATAAAATATCCAAAAAAGAAACCAAGAAAACAAAACCACTTAGGAATAAACTTCACCAAAAAAGTGAAAGATCTGAAATAATTAAATGGAAAAATATCATGAGCTGGACACAGTGACTCAGACCTGTAATCCTAGCACCCTGGGAGGCTCAGGTGGGCAGATTGCTTGAGCTCAGGAGTTAGAGACAAGACTGAGCAAGATCGAGACCCTGCCTCTACTAAAAACAGAAAAATTAGCAGGTCATCATGCAGGCGGCTATAGTCCCAGATACTCAGGAAGTAGAGATAGGAGGATTGCTTAAGCCCAGGAGTTTGAGGTTGCTGTGAGCTATGATGACACCAGGGCAGACTATCCTGAACAACAGAATGAGAGTCTGTCTCAAAAAAAAAAAGAAAGAAAGAAAGAAAGAAAGAAAGAAAGCTATCCCATATTAATGATGGGAAAAGTTAATATTGTTAAAATATCTATACTGGCTTGGCGCCCGTAGCACAGTGGTTATGGCACCAGCCACATACACCGACACTGACAGGCTGGAAACCGGCCCAGGCTAACTGCAACAAAAAATGCTTGGGCATTGTAGCAGGTGTCTGTGGTCCCAGCTACTTGGGAGGCAGAGGCAAGAAGATCACTTGAGCTCAGGAGTTTGAGGCTGCTGTGAGCTATGATACCACAGCACTCTACCCAAGGTAACAAAGTGAGACTCTGTCTCAAAAATAAATAAATAAATAGGCCAGCACCTGTGGCTCAAAGGAGAAGGGCACTGGTCCCATATACCAGAGGTGGTGGGTTCAAACCTGGCCCGGCCAAAAACTACAAAAAAAATAATAATAATAAATTAAATAGATAAATAAATAAGTAAATAAAAGAAAACAGAGATAGGGATTTAGGGCTCAGTGCCTGTAGCTCAAGCAGCTAGGGCACCAGAACCGGAACTGGCGGGTTCGAATCCAGCCCAGGCCTGCCAAACAATGACAACGACAATCAAGAAAAAAAAATAGCTCGGCATTGTGGTGGGCGCCTGTAGTCCCAGCTACTTGGGAGGCTGAGGCAAAAGAATTGCTTAAGCCCAGGAGTTTGAGGTTGCTGTGAGCTGTGATGCCACCGCACTCTACTCAGGGTGATGGCTTGAGACTCTGTCTCAAAAAAAGGGGGGGGCAGTAGGGCACTGGCCCCACATACCAGGGGTGGCGGGTTCAAGCCCAGCCCCAGCCAAAAAACAAAGACGGGGATTTGCTCAACTGAGTTGTGATGATTAAATAAGCTAATAAATGGGACAGTGCTGTGCTAAGTGAAAGTTTGTTACCAATCTCTTTTTTGGAGATTTGAGGGAATGTGTGGTGAATGTAAAATACCTCATCTACTTGGCAGTCTCTTGTGTAAATTACAGCAAAACAAAGTAAATGAAAATTAAACAAACAAAAAAAAATAAATTTAATCACAAAATGAAAAAATATATATTGCAAAATGTTCTTCAACTATCACTGGAAACTGTTGTGAATAGAGCACACCAGGAATCAACACCTCTAGAACACAAAGAGAAGCAAGAAAAGCAGATGCTCAACGCTATGGGGAAATGATACTTTACCATGCTATTTGAGAAGTAATATTTGACAAGTTAATTAAACTTGTATTTTCTTTTACCTAAGTGATTCCACTGCTTAAATCCTCCCTATACTCCAAAGCAATGTGTGCCTCGGAATCCAGCAGAGGCATGACCTCAAACTTACACAGAATTCAGTTGTAGCCATCTTCTGTTTTCAGGACATAAGGCAAAAGATTGCAAAGCATTTCCCTACATCCTGAATGAGTTAATTGCAAAAGAAGATGTTTAGGGTTTGGGGTTGTGCTGTGCCAGCCTTGGGGGCAGACCCCAAATGACAGAAGTATACATGTGTCATTTAATAAATGTGGTATGATGCTTGTGATAGGTGAATCCCCCTAAAGTACATGAGCCAGGCCAGGGTCCCTGTTGTCGAGATCTGAGGATGATACTGCTTATAGGGGAAGACCATAATTTTTGTTTCAAATATGCCAAGTTGGTAGTACCTTTGTGACATCCAAGTAGGGACCCCAGGTAGGCAGTCAGATATAAAAGTCTGGAGATTAGAGGGAAGACATAAATTTGACAGTAATTAATAATAGAATTAAAGCCAACAGCCAGGCGATTCCCTAGAGGGAAGGTACAGCATGAGAAGACGACGGTTCAGGACTAACTAGTGTTGATGAACTATTCCAATATGGCCAGTTAATTTTAGGTAAAGAGCAGAGTGACCCAACAGAGGAAAGAAAGAGCAGCTGAAGGAACAGGAGGAAACAGGAAGAGGCCAAGTCCTAGAGACCAAAGAAATACAGTGTATTAAGAAAGAACTGGGGGCAGCACCTGTGGCTCAACAGAGTAGGGCGCCCGCCCCATATGCTGGAGGTGGCGAGTTCAAACCCAACCCTGGCCAAAAACTGCAAAAAAGAAAGAAAGAACTGGCCAACAACCATGAAAACAAACTAGTGGCAGTTCAAGTAAGAGGAAAACTAAAAAATGGATTTAGATGGCGTGAAGTTCACTATAATAAAATTTGCGTAGCATAGTAGAGAAAGAACACCAGGCTGAAAGGATTAAGCACTGAGTAGAAGTGAGGGAATAGAGAGAGAAGATTGCCCAACTTTTATTTATTTATTTATTTATTTTTTTGAGACGGAATCTCACGCTAATGCCCCAGGCTAAAATGCTGTGGAATCATTCCAGATCACAGCCACCTTAAACTCCTGGGTTCAAGCAATTCTCCTGCCTCAGCCTTCTGAGGTGTCCATCATAATGCTCATCTAACTTTTCTATTTGCAGTAGAAATGGGGTCTTGCTCTTGCTCAGACTCGTCTCAAACTCCTGAGTTCAAGCAATCCTCTTGCCTCAGCCTCCAGAGTAGCTAGGACTACAGGTGCCCACCACAACACTCAGCTACTTTTTTTCTATTTTTAATAGAGACAGGGTCTCTCTCTTGCTCAGGCTGGTCTCAAACTCCTGAACTCAAGCAACACCTGCCTCGGCCTCCCAGAGTGCTATCATTGCAGGCATGAGCCAACTGCACCCAGCCTGCCCAAATTTTTATTATGAAAATGTTTAAAAGTACAGAAAAATGGAAAATATTATGCAATGTAATTTATATGGCTACCACTTTACTTAGATTTAACAATTGTTATTTATATAATATGTATATCGAAGGCTATCTGGAAAGTATACAGCCGTTGTTAATACTATTTTTCTTTCTTTCTTTTTTGAGATAGAGTCTTACTCAGTCACCCTGGGGTAGAGGTGCCTGTGGCATCATAGCTCACAGCAATCTCAAACTCTTGGGCTCAAGCAATCCTCTGGCCTTAGCCTCCCGAGTAGCTGGGACTATAGGCACCAGCCATAACACCCAGCTAGTTTTTCTGTTTTCAGTAGAGATAGGGTCTCACTTTGCTCAGGCTGGTCTCAAATTCCTCAGCTCAAGCTATCCACCTGCCTCAGCCTCCCAGAGTGCTAGAATTATAGGCATGAGCCACTGCACCCTCCCTACCTATATTTCATATTACTTGGCTGAATACTTTCCAGACAGCCATTGTATACAAATATGTATATATTTATACAACTATATACTTATATATAGTTCTTGAACCATGTGAAAGTACAGGAAAACATGTGTTCCACACCTAAGTATTTCAGTGTACATCTCCCCAAAATAAGGTCTTTCTCCTACATAACCACAATACTATGATCACAGCTTTCTTAGCTTAGACTGAATAACAGTTGGTCCCTAACACCATCTGATAGGTAGAATATGCTCAAATATTCCCCAGTTTACCCCCAAATGTCTTGTATATATACATATTTTTTTTAAAACCAGGAACCAACCAAGTTCCTGTTGAGGGAGAAAGTGAGTCTGGCAGTGAAGCTATTGACAGACTTAAGCGATATATGTAGTAGTCAGAAAAAACACATGAGGTAGACAAGGGATTTGTTTTTGTTATAGTTTTACTTTGAAAGGGAGAGGTTTAAGATCCAAGAGAAATAAAAGAGCTGATGAAGGAAGTGGGATGCAGAGAGAATGGTCATGCGCAGGACAGCAGTTCCTCTACTCCAGTGGTTTTCAAAATAGGGTCCTCAGATCAGCAGCTTCAGCATCACCTAGAAACCAGTTGGAAATGAAAATTCTTGCTTCCAACCTTGATCTACTGACTCTCCCACACACCCTTGTTGGAGAACCATTGCTCACTTCTAACATGAAGGACCGAGACAGGATGGACACAGATGCGAGGAGGGGCGTGGATTTGGTAACAGGTGGTTGAGGGAGTTCCTCTCTGATGGATTCAGTTTTATCTGTGACATAAGAACATGATCATCACCTGAGAGTGATGTGACAGCCTCAGAGGTTTAAGGATTAGAGAGGTTTAAAGAAGCCATTGACCAGAGTGATGTGGTTGGGTGACAAAGCTGGGAGCTCCTAGGGCTGACGACCATGAATGAGGACTAGTAGCCATCTCTTGGCCACATGAGTTCCACCAACAGTTCTTAGCTGTCAGAGTAAAGTTCTTTAGAAAACAAATAGTTAGGTTCACCAAAGGTTGTGGTTTCACCAGTTAGGTATAAAAGATGAAAATATAGAGAGGCAAGCAAGCTGGGGATATTGTTCAGAGAGTTGTTAAAATGACAGTTCATGGGCAGTGCCTGTGGCTCAAGGAATAGGATGCCAGTCCCATAGGCCAAGGGTGGCAGGTACAAGCCCAGCCCTGGCCAAAAAAAAAAAAAAAAAAAAAAACCTGCAACAACAAAAAATGACAGGTCATAGAGTCCATCTCGATAGGGAGGGGCTGATAAGCTGGGAGAAGGAAAGCATCATTGATTTGGAGGTCCTAGGAGTCTGAAAAATGGTTGTGAGAGAGGTAGAGAAACTGATGGATGGTTAGGAGGTGGGGCTAAGGGCAAGCTGCTGAGTGACTCCGTGAGAAGGTCCAGGATATGAAATGAGAACATAAAGCTGAGGTGAATCGGAGAAGGTGATTGGGGATAACGTGGCCAGGTTGTTAAGAGGCCCGATGGGGAACAGGTCCTGCATATTGGACAATGAAGTGTCCCAGTGGGAGGACACAATGGAAGACTTAGACAGCCACCTGAGGGAAGTATGCTCAGCCAGCATTCCCCTGAGTGAAATAAAGAGGTCTGGTGGGTGGCTGATGGCAGCAGTGAGAAAGGAAGATGGCTGTTGAGTCCAATGGCTGAGTCTGGGAGGCAGAGGGTTATTTTAAACTAGAATTGGTGGTTGGGAGAGGAGCTTCTGGAGATAGCAATCTGAAGCAAGGAAGGTACCTCATCTATAAGAAAATAAACAGCTCTCAGGGAGAGTTACATTGCAGTTAAAGCAGCAAGTTGACGGAATGCCCCAAGGAAAAGTTAAGGGTATGGGGGTTGCAGTTTATTAGAGGGCATGAGGCAGTTTAGGGAGGGGGCAAGTGGAGGGCTTGGTCAGATCCAGAAAGAACAGGGTCTTGGAGACAACAGTGCAATAGTGTAGGTGGGCCAGGGAGTTTACATTTTCACTATTAAATGATAAAGGCTTGGCACCCGTAGCACAGTGGTATGGCATCAGCCATATGCACTAAGGCTGGCAGGTTCAAACCCAGCCCGGGCTAGCTTAACAATGATAATGTAATAACAACAACAACAACAAAAATAGCTGGGCATTATGATGGGCTCCTGTAGTCCTAGCTACTCAGGAGGCTGAGGCAAGAGAATTGCTTAAGCCCAAGAGTTTGAGGTTACTGTGAGCTGTAATGCCATTGCACTCTACCAAGGGCAACATAGTGAGACTCTTGTCTCAAAAAAAAATAAAATGAGGCGGCACCTGTGGCTCAGTGAGTAGGGCACCGGCCCCACATACCGAGAGTGGCAGGTTCAAATCCAGCCCCAGCCAAACTGCAACAAAAAAATAGCCAGGCGTTGCAGTGGGCGCCTGTAGTCCCAGCTACTCGGGAGGCTGAGGCAAGAGAATTGCCTAAGCCGAGGAGATGAAGGTTGCTGTGAGCTGTGTGGTGCCATGGCACTCTCCTGAGGGTGATGAAGTGAGACTCTGTCTCTACAAAATAAATTAAAATAATATAATATAATATAATATCATATCATATAATATAATATAATATAATAGCAGGAATGGGAGGTAGGCTGGGTTTCACCCCATTAATTTCTTTCTTTCTTTCTTTCTTTCCTTTTTAATTGAAACAAATGACAATTTTTATGTCCAAGCAGAAGGAGAATGAAATATATTTTCCATGCAAAATATTATATACATTAACTAACATACAGTGGTAACAATGCAGTGTAGGGTTCCTGGGAAGCAGACTCTGTGATAGAAATACACAAGCCAAAAGTGTATTTTTTGGGCAGTGCTGTCTAGATGAGGACCAGTGAGAGTGAAGAATGAAGCAGGACAGACAGAGAAAGAAGCTGAACTCTATCCAAGTCCCCACCAATGTCTCAGCTGATACCTTGAGGAACCTCTGAAGTTGGGAAAGCCCCTCAAAGATGTCTGAATTGAGACAATGGCCAGTCTTTGGATATCTGCCACCCCAAAAACACGAACCTTGAATGAGATGACCTTCTGTAGCTGGGGGCAATTTCCAGAGAAGAACTCAGCAGAGAGCAGCCAACTACCAATAGTCCTAGTAGCTGAGGGAAGGAGTGCTTCAGTCTCGAAAGAGTTGGGGAATTTGCAAGAATCTAGTTTCGTAAAAAGTGATAGTTAAGGATGTGATCTCTAAAGCAGACCTAGCCAGATCCAAATCTCAGCCTTGTCATGCACCAGCTTTCCATAAATAATGTTGGGCAAAGTCTCTGGACCTCAATTTCCTCTTCTTTAAAATGGAGATGACAAAAAAAGTATGTATATATATACACACACACACCCTTTTTTAATGGGTACACCCACTAAAAATATACCATTACAGTAGTATATTCACTCACTGTAATGTCTGGAGGCAAAACAGATATATATGTAAAAGCATACATATATATATGTATGCGACTCTGTCTCAAAAAGAAAGGAAAAGAATTTGCTTGGGTGGTGCCTGTGGCTCAAAGGGTTAGGGTGCCGGTCCCATATGCCGGAGGTAGTGGGTTCTAAACCCAGCCCCTGGCCAAAAACTGCAAAAAAAAAAAAAAAATTTGCCTCCAGATATTTGTATATATATATATCTGTTTTGCCTCCAGACATTACAGTGGGTGAATTTGTACTGCTTGTATCCAAATTTTTACATTTTCCTAAGAAATCCTCAGAAGACTTTAAAATCAAGCTTTACAAACATAATCCAAGAAATCTTGAAGGAGATGGGTTTGGCTATTATTTGAAAAGGGAATCTGCAGATCTTGCATTAAAGCTTTTGGATGAAAATGAAATATAGGCTACAAATTGCATGTCAAGGTGACAAGGTTTCAGCCAAAGGGGCAATATGATATCTAAAAAAAAGTGCAAAGATGACAAGCTGTGTCTGCAACAAAAGCAGTGTAGAACTGCAACGGCCAGGCATTGTGGCGGACACCTGTAGTCTCAGCTACTTGGGAAGCTGAGGCAAGAAAATCACTTGACCCCAAGAATTTGAGGTTGCTGTGAGCTGTGACAACATAGCACATACCAAGGGCGACATAGTGAGACTCTGTCTCAAAAAAAAAAAAAAAGGCAGTAGGATTGGAGACCTGGGAGGGGAGCTGGGCCATCTGGAAAGCACCACAAGTGAGTTGTCATCACCTAACATATGTTTCATCTTATGGACTTTAAGAATGATCCATTGGTGCTGAATGATCTCAGAAAAGACCTTTGAGTACAGTGGCCCAAGTTGGGACAAAAATAGGAAGCTCCTTCTCTTTGACAAGCTCACAGATGGAGTGGACTCTGCATCCTTGAAGAATACAGAGGAAGCTGATTATTCAAATCCTCCATGGAATGTGGTTCCGTGGCCCAGGCATGCATGGGAGACCTCAGCCAAAAGGGAATGAAGTCTGAGAGGGTGGGAAGCTCTCTTCAGTACCCCTGAGGCCAGCAGAGCCTTTCAGTCTCAATCCTATCTATGCTTCAGAAAGAGCCAGGTGGCTGGACACAGTGGCTCACACCTGTAATCCTGGCACTCTGGAAGGCAGACAAGGGTGGATCGCTTGAGCTCAGGAGTTTCAGACTAGCCTGAGCAAGAGTGAGACCCCATCTCTAGTAAAAACAGAAAAACTGAGGCAAGAGGATTGCTTGAGGCCAAGAGTTTGAGGTTGCTGTGAGCTATTATGAAGCCACGGCCTTCTACCTAGGGCCACAGAGTGAGATTTTGTCTCAAAAAAACAAACAAACAAACAAAAACAAAAAGAAAGAAAGAACCAGGCATTAGCTGCCCTTTCATCCTCAATCAGCTAAAACCTGGTCTCTTACCACCAGCCTACATTCTGACCATTCTTCCCAAGTCACAGACACTTTTCAGATGCCAAACCCAGAAAGACATCAATGAATTCATTTGCATTAACTCAGGCAAAGAAATCGGGAAGGACAAACTAACAACCCACATTTTTGCAGGTGGGAATGTGGGGCCTACAGACCTTTGGAATCACTGCCATCGATGATCACTAGTTTACCCTCTTTCAGTTATCTAATCACAGTTTTAGTCTAAGTGCTGCTGGGAAGAGATTTTGCAAGTATAATTAAAATCACAAAGTGCTTTGAGGTAATCAAAAGGGAGACTATGCATGATAGGACTGACTCAATCACATCCAAGGCCTTTAATAGTGGCTGGAAAGTAGAAAACGCATTCCTATGCTTGGGGATCTTCTTACTCACCTCAGTTCTAGTAGTCTGGTGTCAGCCCTCTGCAGGCCTTGGATAAGGCCCTGTGGTTGCAGAGATAAGAAGCACAGGACACTCAGGAATAAAAATGGAGACAGTGATGCAAGTAAAACTACCAAAAGTTTTCAGAAAGTAGAGAATGAATAGGAAACTTACCTGGACCTGGCAGCTCATGCCTGTAATCCCAGCACTTTGAGAGGCTGAGGGAGGAGGATCACATGAGCCCAGGAGTTTGAGGTTGCTGTGAGCTATGATCTCACCACTGTACTCTAATGTAGGTGCCAGAACAAGACCCTGTCTCTAAAAAAAAAGAAAAAGAAGGCCAGGTGTGGTAGCTTGCCCATCTAATCCTAGTACTCTGGGAGGCCGAGGCGGGTGGATCTCTTGGATCTCAGGAATTCAAAACCAGCCTGAGCAAGAGCAAGACCCCATCTCTAAACATAGCCAGGTGTTGTGGCAGGCGCCTGTAGTCCCAGCTACCTGGGAGGCTGAGGAAAGAGAATAGCTTGAACCCAAGGGTTTGAGGTTGCTGTGAGCTATGACTCCACAGCAATCTACACAGGATGACAGAGTGCGACTCTGTCTCAAAAAGAAAGGAAAAGAATTTGCTAGGGTGGTGCCTGTGGCTCAAAGGGTTAGGGTGCCGGTCCCATATGCCGGAGGTAGTGGGTTCTAAACCCAGTCCCTGGCCAAAAACTGCAAAAAAAAAAAGAATTTGCCTCCAGATATTTGCATTTTATACACATACCTTTTACAGATATTTTGAAATACTGTTTATATTCACCACTACTTTTAAGTTATAGCATTTATTAGATTTGTCACTGTTTCTTACCAGTTAATGTATTAATAAAGAAATATTTTTATCACACAAAAAAAAAAAAAAAAAAAAAGGAAAAGAAAAGAAACTTAGGAATCAGAGAACCTGCCAGTCCACTTAATCAAACCTTGGAGTGAACAGGAAATCCAGGCTGTTCTGGAAGAATGGGAAATCTGAAGATGAGTGAGAATCATGTACTGTCAAAGTAACTGCCAAGGGGGTCAGGCACGGAGCATGAAAAAGAGTTGATACATCTACAGATACCAAGTTTGCAGGACTTATACTATACTATCAATGAGCCAACTGAGGCTGAGTTGCTTAGAGGAAGAGGGCTTGAACACTTATCTTGGGGTAGACTGACCCAGCAGTGCTGGAGATCCAACCCTGAGTATAGTGACATAAGAACTGGTTTGAGGGAGTTTAGGAGGGGAAAAGGAAATCTCAAAAGCCTATTAATGTGTGTTTGTGTAAACTGAAAATGGTTAAACTTCCCGTGTGCAGTGGCATACCAAGCAAGGTGGCGTGGTAGGAGGCGGCTGCACCATGGGAAGAATTTTATCACTAACATTGTTTTATAGTTGTTGGTGCATGGTAACAATAAAAAGTAATGTTTAGAATTATTTATAAATTCTCTACAGACAATGCACCCACTTATTGCCTGCACCTGGGGAACCTGCCCTCTGTTCTGACCTTGGTAAGTGACAGCCTGTATGGCGTATGTGAGTGAACAGTTCAGCTGCTCTATCAGACTGTGAACGGGGGTGAGGCAGGGGAGCACTGTGTGTGAGGATTGTTTTGTACATAATAGACTCATTCTATGCTGCATAGTTTTGTACAAGAGTTGTGTTTCCTAAATATTTGGCAACTTAAGGAATAATTGAACTTGAGTGATGATGAAAGAGAAGAAAATATGGGCAGAAATTTCATAAGCAGACATTTAATTTAAACATGAATAAAATCTTCCTAATTACTCTGGTTGTAAAATAATACAAAATAGGAAGCTATACCATCTCATTAAAGATGTAGGGGTTTTTAACCTTTATATGCCTTGGCTAAGCCTTTGGGAATTTGGTGAAGTCTGTAGAGTCATAAATTGTCTTTAACTGCATAAAATAAAATATCATGGGCTCACAAAGGAAAACAACTGTACTGAGTATGGTTATCAAAAAATTCTAAAAGTGGCCAGGTGCAGTGGCTTAGACCTATAATCCCAGCACTCTGGGAGGCTGAGCCGGGTGGATTGCCTGAGCTCACAGGTTCAAGACCAGCCTAAGCCAGAGCAAAACCTTGTCTCTAAAAACAGCCAGGCATGTGTCAGGCACCTGCAGTCCCAGCTATTTGAGAGGCTGAGGCCAGAGAATTGCCTGAGCCCAACAGTCTAAAGTTGCTGTGAGCTGTGACACCACAGCACTCTACCAAGGGTGACAAAGTAGGACTGTCTTGGGCGGCGCCTGTGGCTCAGTGCATAGGGCACCAGCCCCACATACTGAGGGTGGCAGGTTCCAACCCAGCACCAGCCAAACTGCAACAAAAATTAGCTGGGCAAGGCTCGGAGCCTGTGGCTCAAGCGGCTAAGGCGCCAGCCACATACACCTGAGCTGGCAGGCTCGAATCCAGCCCGGAGACCCGCCAAACAACGACGGCTGCAACCAAAAAATAGCCAGGCATTGTATCAGGCACCTGTAGTCCCAGCTACTTGGGAGGCGGAGGCAGGAGACTCGCTTGAGCCCAGGAGTTGGAGGTTGCTGTGAGCTGTAATGCCATGGCACTCTACCCAGGGTGATAGCTTGAGGCTCTGTCTCAAAAAAAAAAAAAAAAAAAAAAAAAAAAAAAAAGCTGGGCATTGTGGCAGGCAGTAGCTAGTCCTAGCTACTCGGGAGGCTGAGGCAAGAGAATCACCTAAGACCAGGAGTTGAAGTTGCTGTGAGCTGTGACGTCACAGCACTCTACTGAGGGTGACAAAATGAGACTCTATCTCTAAAAAAAAAAGAAAAGAAAGTTACAACTGTCTCAAAAAAAAAAAAATTTTTTTAAAAGTATGATGCCAAGACTTAAAGGTGAATCTAACCACTACTGTTAACTACAATTAACAATGAGCATTTGTGACATTTTGAAATTTCTGTAATAACTGAAAGGTGATATAAATATGTCTGAATTCTATTGAAAACAGTCACATATACTGCAAATACCTGTGTAGATTTACTGCCTACATTTATCACTGGAGAAAAAGCTAAATTTGAGCTAGAGATTAGTGAAAATAAAATGTAATTTTTCTCTATCCTCCCTCATGGCCCTTTGGGATTCTGGGTAAAGAGCCCTTCATTACAGCCAGTGATGTCTCAGAGCAGAAAGGAAGCCTGATCAGGACAACATATTAATCTCTGCCATGAGCCCTCTGGGCATTTGAAAGCACCTCTCAGCTTTATAGTCAGAGCCAGCCACACCAGTAACCTCTCTTCTGTGCCAAGCCTTATCTCAGGAATCAGGGAGCAGGAACTCTCCACATACCCACTGTCCTTCCATCTGAACCACTGCCAAAGGCTCTTCCACTGGCCTCCAAATGATGTGACATTTGGAGAAATGATGGGGGAAGAAAGACCTGGTATGCAATGACAATGTCCTCTAACTATTAGAATAGAAACATCAGATGGGTTCCCAGCCCTGAAGACTGAGTTTATCTGGGGAGGAAAACTAACTCACCTTTCAGGTCAGCTATGTTGTCATTACCAAAGTAGATGTTTGTTCGGAAGATTTTTTTCTAGCTGTTATGGTCAATGACATTTTATGCTTTTAAGATGAGAGACCCAAAGGCAGAGGACATGGGATATAGTGTTGTAAGTCTGGAAGACACGATTCTGAAGTGGGATACACAGCACTTAGGTCAGGGAAGCCACCAGGAAGTGACACTGGCCCTGGGATGCCCTTTATATAACATAAGAACACAGAGGGACTAACATTTCCTGAGGACTTACTCCCTACTGGGGCTGCACATTGTGTATGTCATATTTATCATAAACTGTTTTCCATAAGGTAAGTGCTTTGCTTTTCAAAAAAATTGTCTTTTTTTGGAGACAGAGTCTCACTCTGCTGTCCCAAGCTAGAGTGTCATGGCGTCAGCCTAGATCACAGCAACCTGGAACTCCTGGGCTCAAGATATTTTCCTGTCTCAGCTTCCTGAGTAGCAGGGACTATAGGTGCTTGCCAGGATTCCTGGATTTTTTTCTATTTTTAATAAAGACAGAATCTCACTCTTGTTCAAGCTGATCTTAAACTCCTGAGCTCAAGCAACCCTCCCAGCCTGGCCTCCCAGAGTGCTAGAATTGCAGGCATGAGCCACTGCACCTGGCCCAATATCACATTTTTTAAGCCGAGTTTTTATAAACTTCTTCCAGAGGAGATGGACATAAACTTCTGCTGAGAGGGCCATCATCATGACTTAGAGTTGGAGTAGGACAAACGTATTTTCCTTCATACATGCACATATGCTCTTGCAAAGAATGTTATTTCTTTTAAATTGCACTTGGTCCTTATCTGGGTACTACTCTTTGAGTTATAGTGAATATTACCAGTAGGCACTTCAAGAGATTAAGACAATAAACAATTTTGCTTTTATTTCTTTACAAAAAATTGATTGGTCTTGATGGTCTTATGGGAAAACAAGGAAAAAAGTAAAGGTAACTACTGCATGTATCACAATGGTGGGAAGAAAAAAAATATTTGGTATTGCTCTAATTGACACTCAAGAGAGTTGCTCGTCTATTTGTGATGGAATCCAGATTTGAGCATTTGGGCATTTGTTAGATTTTGCCACCTAGATCTATTCCCCATTCTTCTGGTAGCAGGATCCCATCAGGGCCACTCTCCTCCAACACTGGATAATCTGTTGGTACTACTCATCAAGGGACCCTCCCTGTCCCCTGCCTCAGCTGAGTGTGGGCACCTGACCCAACCTTAGCCAATCAGAATTCTTTCCTTTTCACTCAAGGACCTTGTTACCCAGATTCCGGAACTGTCCTGGCTTCTGTCCTTTCCAAGTACCACTTGTTCAGCTTTTTATTCAGTTCTGTAAATATCATTCCAATAATCTTCTCTTACTTATTAATTGGTTGCTTTTCTACAACTGGCTGCCTCCTCAGCTCCAAGTAGCCCGGCGTTGTGGTGGGTGCTTGTAGTCCCAGCTACTTGAGAGGCTGAGGCAAGAGAATCGCTTGAGCCCAGGAGTTGAAGATTGCTGTGAGCTGTGACGTCACATCACTCAACCCAGGGCAACAGCTTAAGACTCTGTCTCAAAAAAAAAAAAAAAAAAAAAAAAAAAAGACTTCTACTCTGGGTCATGGAACAAAAGGTGAATGTGGGAACAGAAGGATCGAGCCACTTAGTGATGGTATGGTTTTGAGCTCATTACTTGAAAGAGGAAGAAAACCTCACAGGGCTGGTGTGTGAATTCCATGAGATGAAATATATGCTCTCGGGGTGGTGCCTGTGGCTCAAAGGGTAGGGCACCAGAGTAGGGTACTGGCCCCATATACTGGAGGTGATGGGTTCAAACTCAGCCCTGGCCAAAAATTGCAAAAAAAAAAAAAAAAAAAAAAAAAATTATACTCTCTGAGATCAGTGACTTTGATTTGTTCTCTGCTAAATCCACAATACCTATCACAGAACACAGAAAAGGGCATCCTTAAAACTTTTGTTGGTTTAATTAATACTGGATCTAATAACACTTTGTTAAGGGCTGCCTCTGTGTGCAGACGCCCAGACAGCTGCGGGATCCTCCTGGGGGCCGCTAGGGACCGATTTTCAAGAGGGCCTTGGTCTTTTCCGACCCCGTGTGATTCTGGATGTAGAGTGGTTACTATAATGGAAGGAATCAGTAATTTCAAGACACCAAGTAAATTATCTGAAAAAAATAAATCTGTATTATGTTCAACTCCATGTATAAACATCCCTGCCTCTCCATTTATGCAGAAGCTTGGCTTTGGTACTGGGGTAAATGTTTACCTGAAGAAAATATCTCCAAAGGGTTTGTCTAATTCTCCTTGGGCAGTGAAAAGGATTAATCCTGTGTGTAACAATCATTATCGAAGCGTGTAACAAAAGAGATTAATTGATGTAGCTAAGATTTTGAAAAGCCTTCACCATCCAAACATTATAGGCTATCGTGCTTTTACTGAAGCTAATGATGATAGTCTACATCTTGCTATGGAATATGGAAGTGAAAAGTCTCTAAATGACTCAATAGAAGAACAAAATAAAGACAATGAAGATCCTTTTCCAGCAGCCATAATCTTTTTTTTGAGACAGAGCCTCAAGCTGTTGCCCTGGGTAGAGTGCTATGGCATCACAGCTCACAGCAACCTCCAACTCCTGGGCTCAAGCAATTCTCCTGCCTCAACATCCCAAGTAGCTGGGACTACAGGCACCCATCACAATGCCCAGTTATTTTTTGGTTGCAGCCGTCATTGTTGTTTGGCAGCCCAGGCTGGATTTGAACCCACCAGCTCAGGTGCATGTGGCTGGCACCTTAAACACTTGAGCCATAAGCACCAGAGCCCCAGCAGCCATAATTTTAAAAGTTGCTTTGAACATGGCAAGAGTGTTAAAGTATCTGCACCAAAAACAAAACAAAAAAAAACTGCTTCATGGAGATATAAAGACTTTAAATGTTGTAATTAAAGGTGATTTGAAAGAATTAAAATTTGTGATGTGGGAGTTTCTCTAACATTGGATGAAAATATGACTGGACTGACCTCTAGGCCTGTTACATTGGCACAGAGCCATGGAAACCCAAGGAAGCTTTGGAAGAGAATGGTATTATTACTGACAAGGCAGACATATATGCCTTTGTCCTTACTCTGTGGGAAATAATGACTTTGTGTATTCCACATATCAATCTTTCAGACGATGATGATGAAGATAAAACTTTTGATGAAATTAGGCCACCTATTAATATGGAAGAATTGAATGAATCGTACAAGAAAGTAATTGAACTCTTCTCTGTATGCACTAATGAAGACCCTAAAGACCATCCTTCTGTTGCATGAGCTGTTGAAGCTTTAGAAATAGATGTCCAGTATTAAGTATGGCCTGTGCATATAACTCTTTACTCTGACACATTTATATAGTTACTTTACTGATATGTAGTTAGTTATTAGACTCTTTGAAGTGGCCTATTTGAGAACCACAGTATTTTGATAACATTTGAATAACTATTTCTAATATAAGTATATTTCATATAAGCTTATGGATAAGAACCTGGAATTGTACTGAGTTTTCTCTGAGACTAGTTACATAGTACTCTGGTGGTGTTCATGAAGACTTGAAACACTAGCAATAAAATGCTGTAAAATGTTTAACATTAATTTGAATTGAATGACCATTACTTTTCTTAATAATCTTTCTCAAAAATTCTCTATTTTGATGTATGTATTCAAATTAGCACTTTCTACAGGACTAAATAAGCCTACATTTGTTTGTATTTTAAAACATCAAACCTTTTACTGGCCTTCCTCGGTGTGCTTATTAACAAAGTATGACTCAAAAGAGTAGTTCTTTGGACATTCCAGACTTTGGCTACAGCTTGTCTTGCTTTCTTGGATGTTCTCAGATTTTTGTTTTTTGCTTTACGTTATTAAATGTATTTCATATTTTGTAAAAAAAAAAACAAAAAACACCACTTTGTTAACTGTAGTGTATAACATGAATAGCTATGTCCATTACACCCAGGATAAAGAGAGCTGATTTCTGTTCTCTCTCTCCTCAAAGGTTTGTCTTGGTCTTGTATCTCTACACCAAGTTTGACTACTCTGTTTTGGAATATAGTTAGTTTGCCTGCTTCCCATAATGCCTGATATCCTAAAATTAGAAAAGCCACCTTACTTGTGTGGAGGGTAGGTGGGTTCATATTTACAGGATGGGAAGAAAAAAGGATGTTCCCTCTTTCCTCCTCAGGGCACATGTCCACATTCAGTAGGTAAAAAATTGATGCTAAGGTAGGCACCTCCCCCCATGTTATGCAGAGACAGTACTGTTGAACACTGAGAAAATGTTTTTTTCAGAAATCCCAGTTAAGAAACAATACAGAGTTGGGGAGGCGCCTGTGGCTCAGCGGGTAGGGTGCCGGCCCCATATGCTGAGGGTGGTGGGTTCAAATCCTGCCCTGGCCAAACTGCAACAACAACAACAAAAAAATAGATCTCTGGCCGGTGGGATCTGCCTACAATCATCCCTTTGAGGACACAGACAGCCAGCAAGGGACTTCTGGACCCCAGGAGGAAGACAAAAACAGTGGAAAACTGGCAAGTGGCTGCGTGTGTTCGATCAACCTAATCACGCCGGCAACCATGAGTACAAGCAGCAGTGAGACTGCAAACCGGAAAGGCCTTACTGGTGAACTTTTTTGGTGTTCTTGGACTTGGCGCTCAGTTGAGCTGCATTGGGGAGAGCTTGAGCAAAAGTGTGGAGAACTTTGGGCATTGTCTGGGGCCC